>RXPK01004002.1:0-20951 GCA_004143645.1 Protaetia brevitarsis | reverse complement strand
TGCTCGAAACTGCGTGATTTAGACGAATTAAAATAAGCAGTTTGCACAATCTGATGTGCCTGTCTCCCGAGAACTATCTGCAACGTTATAAGATGTTCACTCACAAGTCCCTTTTTAATTTTCATCAATTACGTATGGAGATGTTTACAGCTTGAATCATGTAAGTATTGCTCCGGCTTTGACAATAATTTAAATGTTACTAGTTGTTGTTTTACTACGGACTATATAGTGATATCTCACTGTTGCATTAATCTCATTTATCCGATGTATGACAATCCCCGTACACCTCTGCCCTAAACACCGACGCAAAACTGTTGAGACTGCGCCATCGCATCTTACCTTGTTAGCAAATTTTGAAAAAATTCTTGAACGACAATTCGTGCTTTTATTAATTGTTCAGGTATTACAGAACCCAGTCCGGTCGCCCTCTTATTGCTCTATGCCGTTTCTAAGTAATGGATGAATTTTGCGCGACAGATAATGGCAGATAAGTATCTTCTTCTTGTTACACAGAGCATTTGATACTGTTCATTACCAACACTGTTACAATACACGTTTTGTGGTTGGCTGTCCGCCTTAACTTTATGGGTCTATCTTACACAGATGTCAACGAGTGTTACAATTAATTCCTTCAATGTAATCAATTACATCGGGTACCACAAGTCAATATAACCGTTTTATTTTCGTTGTACACTTTCGGTCCCTATAGTATTACGTATTTCATGTAACTACCTGTATGTCTGACGCGCTCAATATTTTTTCATTTGATGCGATGACTAAGGCTGCCACACTTTATCCATGAAGATTAAGCTATTACTCTCTGTGCACTGTTCAAATCACCCTAAAAACACCTTTTATTATTGGACCAAAACAACCGTATCCGTATAGAAATCATTATATCTCAATAATAAATATATACAACGTAGACTGCGTTAAAACTTTGCATTTCATGACCACAATGCCTTCACAATAACACGTCTCGTAATCAAAAATCGTGTAGCTTTAAAATGTTTATTTCCATAGAAAAGCTCTGATCTTGACGAATCATTGCTGTTGATGTTTTGTTTCTCATTTACTATGTGAGCAATTTATTACCTTGCCTGCGAGAAGACCAATCAGGATAAAGAGTACAGCATCTTGGCGTTTGGTGTATGTTATGCGAGGCAGGCGTGGATTACGCGAAAAATTAGAGGTAATACTTAAATGGACTAGGAGAATTTGCAGTCTGCAGATCTCCTGAAAGATCTTCCCACAACACTATGTATCTCAGCAAATTGATTCAGGCTGCAACATATTGAAACACGAATAGACTACTAGTCAATTCCTAAACATTGATTTCATGTTTTAAACGTGTTCCTATAATTGTGCTGTACGTGGAACACTCGTATTACCTATCATCGTGGAGCAAATTCATCGATTGCTTTCCCCGTACATAACACATTTCCTGGAACATGAATTGGCATGTTTTTTCCATCGTTGATTGTATGCTGTACTGGTGCCTCGTTGACGTTCTTCAAGAAGTGTCGTTTCGTAGTGACTTTCTGGCTGTGATCTTTATCTCGATTCTGCTTCTCAATTTTATGAGAAATCTAATATATAAAATATATTGCCTTATATATAGCATAACTTTTTTTTATTTAATGTTCGTGCATTTATTTTCATTTTATGTTGTTACGACTTTCTTTCTTTATTATTTTAAGTTACATTTGTTAATCTCTATTTCTACTGTAGTTGCAGGAAGAGCGCTGACGTACTTTTTCACAGGCGATCATCTCTTTGATGTAATAATCAATATACTATTATTATTTTTATTTAATATATAATAAAATATAAATAAAATATAAAAAGTAGCAGTTATATTCTTATATAATATGCTGGCATCTAGGGTTGAGGAATGGTACTTGAGAAGGTTTTTTTGAAGTCTCCTTCACTTGAAATCATCTTTTTATGTGCGTAGTTTAATAGTTACTTGTTCTTACTTTTGGAACACCTGTATTTGAAAATATTTTTAGGTTATGCAGCATTGATTCTGCACACTTTTTGAGAAAGTTTTGTTGTATATTATATACACGTGATCTGAGCACGAATATGAGATTATCTTTCTTAGGCTATTATATAAATATCGCGTTTAATAAATGATCCACTCTCAAATATACTACAATTCCATTTGACGATTTTATATTTATTAGTTTTATTTATCGTTCGCGAGTCATATTTAAGCCAACTAAATTCCTAATATTGCCAACTCATTATTTACGTTTGCTCGACAAAAGTTTATATTTAGACTTTTGTTAGATAAAGCACAAAAAAAGCGAGGAAACACAGTTGATACATTTTTGTTTTAATAAGCTATATATATTTCAGTGCTTTTTCCTCATCTATATTGTCTGCTTATTATATAGATTTTTTTTTGTATTGGCTGACTCGATGTAGGCAGGTATCATTTCACATACGTAAACATCAATTTAGTAATAGATAGAATAAAATAGTATTTTTCCTATTCCTTTTTTCGTCATTTCGTTTATCCCTCCGTATTCTATCCCTTTATGATATCCCGTTCCTTATTATTCCTTCCTTCCTGTTCCTTATTCCCTTTCCTTTTTCTATTCCTTTTCCCTTTCCTAGTCCCTTCCTACTCCCTTTCCCTATTCCCTTTCCTAATCCTTTTCCCTTTTCCTATTCAATTCCCCATTCCCTTCTCTTTTCTCTACTTTATTCCTATTCCCTTCGCCATTCCTTTTCCATTTCTTTCCCATTCCCTTTCCCTATTCTTTTTTCCCTATTCTCTTTCCCTTCTCGTTCCCTATTCTCATTCTCATTCCCTCCCTGTTCCCTCTTCCTTTCCCTATTCTTTCCCTTTTCCTCCCTTGTTCAATTATCTATTCTCTTTTCCCCTTTTCCTATGTCCATTCCCTTCCCTTTCCCATTCCGTTTCCCATTCCCTTTTCCTTTTCCTTTCCATTCCCTTTCCCATTCCCTTTCCCATTCCCTTTCCCCATTGCCTTTCCTTCCCTCCCATTCCCTTTCCCTTTCCCTTCCCCTTTCCATTCCCTTTCCCTTCTCTTTTCCCTTCCCTTTCCTTTTCCCATTCCTTTCCCATTCCCTTTCCCATTCCCCTTTCCCATTCCCTTCCCATTCCTTTCCCATTCCCTTTCCATTCCCTTTCCCATTCCCTTTCCCATTCCTCTTCCCATTCCCTTCCCTTCCCTTTCCCTTTCCCTTCCTCCTTTCCCGTTCCCTTTCCCGTTCCCTTTCCGTTCCTTTCCCGTTCCCTTCCCGTTCCCTTTCCCGTTCCCTTTCCCGTTCCCTTTCCCGTTCCCTTTCCCGTTCCCTTTCCCGTTCCCTTTCCCGTTCCCTTTCCCGTTCCTTTCCCGTTCCCTTCCCGTTCCTTTCCCTTCCTTTTCCTTCCCTTTCCCTCCCTTCCCATTCCCTTCCCATTCCCTTTCCATTTCCCTTTCCCATTCCCATTCCCTTTCCCATTCCTTTCCCATTCCATCCCTTTCCCATTCCCTTCCCATTCCCTTTCCCATTCCTTTCCATCCCTTTCCCATTCCCTTTCCCATTCCCTTTCCCATTCCCTTTCCCATTCCTTTCCCATTCCCTTTCCCATTCCTTTCCCATTCCCTTTCCCATTCCCTTTCCCTTTTATACATCCATAAGTTACAGCTTTAAAAAAATATTTGCGATTTTCCCTATATTTCAATTTTCTTCCCACTTTATTCGCCATTTTATTTTCCAAAAAAAATTATCAGCATCAAATGCAACGATCCAAACACCCAAATGTCTGTTGCAAAATGTCATTTTTTAATATATTCCTCCATTTAGTCGCGCTATCATGTATTTGATTCTATATTCGCAAATGTGGCCAAAAAATTGCATAAGTCTCAAGCCTTCAAAAAAAAAATTGCGTTTTCTTTTATTTTCAAAAGTCTCTGCCCCATATTGCGTCCGCCATTTTATTTTGCCAAAAACTAATATCAGAATCAAATTTAGCGACCTCAAAAACGCTTGCATACGAACGTCTGTTGCAAAATGCCATTTTTTTTAATACTCTTCTTCCGTTTTAATCGCGCCATCTTGTTTTTGATTCTATATTCGCAAATAGTGACCCAAAAAATCGCGTAAAAATCCCCGATATTATGTCTGCTATTTTATTTTTCTACGTAAAATTTAAAAATGGAATAATATATAGAAAATCTTTTTCCTAAAATCAAAAATAGAACTGTATCAAAGACCAAGTCTTCGGTTGGACAGTCTATATAGTCAAAAATATTTTTAAGTTATGCCCTATTGAATTCCAATAATTCCAAGTTTTAAAAATTGAATTTCCCGCTGTTATTGTGACAATATTTTATAACGTTTTCGACTTACCGCATTCTTATGCACTAATTAGTGTTTTATTTAATATACACTATAATAAAAGCGATAGATACATACATTCTCCACCGCTAGTGTAATAAATCGAAGACGCGTAGATTTCATGCATTAAAAAATAAGATATAATATTGCTATGAGAAATTTAATAGCATTTGACGAAATAAATAAAAGCAAATATTCCGTGTGTAGCTTCGCTTTAACATAAAAATATGTTTTAATTTCATTATAAAACGAATATTAATCCATTGAGCCAATATGTGTGTTTTGGTTTTTATTTAATTTACTGAACTGTTACTTGCTTTGACTCCTTTAATATTCATTTCATAATAATTTTGCGAATTGACAATTCATTTATGAATGCTCTACCTCTTCGCTGCGCGCGCAGTTAAACCACTTTCATTCGTATCGCACCGACTCTTCGGTTATCTTATATTTTTACGCGTTTGTGCAACGGAAAATTCCACTTACGTTTAATCACGTCAGATCACGTTTAATATTTGTTTGGTCGTACACTTTTCTAAAATCAGCCTAGCTGGGACATCTATAGTACGCCAGCGGAACTATTCTTTGCCCATATATATTATATATTTTTATATTTACAAAATAATTAAACTAAATACTTTTTGTAATATAATAATAGTTTTACCAAACAATTTCACATATACTTATAATAGTTTTCTCTTCGTTATTTTCAATATTATTATTAAGGAAGTTTTGAAATCAAAAATCTGATCTACATATTTTACATAAAAATTCTAAAAACTGTAATTCGATTTGTGTCGTCATAAAAAGCAATGAAAATAAAACATTAAGAAAGAATAACTATTTAAAGGTAGGTAACAATTTTGAAAGTGTATGTTTTTTAACAGTTTGCTAATATAAATGCCAGTGGCATTTATGTTTGATAAATATTTTATAGATCTACATTAATTTTTTTTTTTATAAAACTAAACCTTAAATACTCTTTGCAATCAAAGTAATGGCTTCAGTAAATTTATTTCTTCAAATAATTATATACGAATACACTTGAAGTTTTTTATAAACTACAAAAGGAAAGTATATTTGTATCCTGACAGTCGTAGCGACAACTAATCCCCTTGTTGTTATGCGCCAAACGTACCGCGCAAGCCTTTCGGTCAGAGATTAAACATTCGCAGAATTTACTTGTTTCGCCCAAATAATGTAGTATTAAAATTCTTAGAATCTGCACACGCGCAATCGCTGGTAGATTAAAGGAGATATGTGTCTTTCCTTGCGTTTCCCAATGGCTTATTTTCCCTATGTCGATAGGGATGTAGTGATAGTGGATGACATAGGGAAAATATCATCTTTTTTGTGAGTCGATCGTTACTTATTGTTGTACGTATTATATACATACAATTCTGTATTCTTGATGACACCGAATATGAGATTATCTTTACTTAGGCTAATTATATAAATATTCTGCGTTTAAATAAAATGATCCACTCTCATAATAATAACTACAATTCCAATTTGACGATTTTATATTTATATTATTATACTGACGCTCGCAAATAATGAAATTTTGGATTCATTAATACTGTCGTTGTTATGTATTAAAGATTCGAAAGTATCGCAAAACTCTAACCAATTCCCATAATTTCCATTAAAATTAGGCAAAATAATTTGTGGCAATTTTATGTTATTTAATACATGAATAGATTCAGCATTGTTAGCACCTGCGTCAACGGTTTCTTCATACGAATTTACTTTAATTTTAGCGTTGGTCAGTAATTTATAAAAATTATTCTCAAATTGTTCGCGTTCTGTAACTTGTAACCCATACAGCACCTTTCATTGCAATTACATATTAAATACGTAACAATATTGCATTTACATTTCATTTTATTACGTATGAAATATAACGTGTTAAATATGTAATTAATGTAATATGTTTGATGTATTCAAGTGAAAATACATATAAAATACATAGCAGGTATATTGCGCATATTATATAAATATATTAAAGATCAAACATGTAGTTGATACATATTGGACAAAATGTATTAATCCGCCATCATCCGTTGGTGTTTGGTGCATTTAGCGTAGTCACCGTAGTATCAAGTAGTATCCAGTAGCATCATTAACCTAAAAAAACTTGATAGTTATAATCGCCGGTGATCAGATATTAAAATAGTTATTATATATGTGAAAAATAATTTATGTGAGTCAAAGGTTAATTTTGGATTTGTAATGATTAGAATTTCCATACGATTGTAACTGTACAATATTAATGCGTATTTGATTGTGAATGTGTTTTTTTTAGGTTAATTTTTCATATTCACATATTTGCAGATTTCATTTTATATTAATAATTTACATATCTCAAACTATTGTAGAGAGACTTTTTGAAATTGAAAGGTGGGACAAATCTACAGGATGCAATAAAAAACATTTTCAAAGCATTGATGAAGGATGACATAGTTGGAAAGGAGCTCAAGGGAAAAAAAACATTTCGAAATTTTAAAACCCTTAATTTGATTATATTAGGTAAGTTGTAAAATGTTTATAGTATTCTATGTATAGTATTATAAATACTTTTCTATATTGTAGCTGTTGCTCGATTGCACATATAAATTCAACCGAAGAAATGATTACAAACTCATGATTAATTGGATTGCTCAAGTTCCTACACGTCTTCACAGAATTGCGTGAGTAAATTATTATATTTATTTATCTAAATATTAATATTATAAAAATCGAATTATGACGTGCTTTTTTAAATGTAATTTTTATAAAACAGTTCTTCATTGGATTAACTGCATTGTTTTTTATCCAATAATATTTCAACAAATGTTAAAAGATTTGAAGATTCCTGTGATAATATATTAATAGAAACGTCTTCCTTTTTACCTTTTATATTTCTATAATTAATAATATTACATATATTAAACATCCGATTTCTTGATTGTTTCAGAGACAAGAAAAAAACCAAACTAATCATACTGTTCAACATCAAGAGTGATGAAGTGATATTAAAATACTACTATAAAATATAACTATAATATGTGTACCGTTAAAAATGTATATCGAAATATGTTTTATAAAAAATATACATGTATATATTTTTATAAAATCTATCAAATATATTAAAAATATATAAGTTAATAAGAAAATAATAAGTTTATCTTGTTTACTTTTGGATATATATTTTTCCAGCAACCAACACAGAGAATCATACTTATCTTTTTTTTAATTGGTGTTGAAAAAAGATACTCTGTTGTAATACTATTTGATACCCTACAGGAAAACGCTCTGCATGTGTTTGAATAAGTAAGCTACATACAGAGTGTTCCACATTTATTTTCCCACGTATTTACTCGGAACCTAATGGACACAAAAAGTTGCAATAAAATCCATTAATTGGAACTGGGACGATATTGTATGTAAAATTCTGCCATTATAACACCCTTCGTATAAATAGCCTGTTACTTGCTGGAAAAATTGGGTACAATTTAAAAAAAACAAAGTGAAGAGAGGAAAGGCGCTATTTTAGGGGAGAGTTCTAATGACAGAAGTTTATGTACTATATCGTCCCATTTCCATTGATTTTACTGCAACTCTTTATCTCCATTAGTTTCCGAGTAAATTACGTGGAAAGTAATGTGGGACATTCTGTATACAGTTTAGATACGTATTTGCAATGTTAGAGATACGTATTAAATATATAATTTACGTATTGAACACGTATCTGGTATGTAAGGTAAATTACGTTTCAGATACGTACCAATCGCGGACATTTATTGGTATTAAATACGTATTTAATACATAATCGATATGAACAGCTATGTGTCTGCTATGTAGCAATATTTCAACTTTTATGTATCTGCTATGTATTTGAAGTGTAAAATGCTGTACGGGAATTCACTATCGCTGTGCAATACTTCGAATTCGCGCTGTATTTCGTCAAATTGTTGTAATAAATTTTCAAATCAAGAAAGACGTATTTTCAGTTCTGTTACTACGGGAATTTTGTCTGTTTGCGTAACTTTATTAGAAAAATCCGTTAAATACTTTTCAAACAATGTTATTTGCGCTTTCATAGCACCACGCTTTTTTATTAATGTTTCTATCGACATTGTACGTTTTTAAATGTGTATATATCAATTCTGAATGTTGTTTTTGCACTGTAATAATCGAAATAGCGAAAGGAAAAAAGGACTTACATGTAACGTTAATGGAAGTCACCACGTGTTTTTTGTCGAAGATGGCGATGTGCGGTATTCGTTCTACCCGTGTGGCGTGTGGATGTTTTTCGATGTTTTTAATGCTTTCGATCTTCGTACTGATGGTTCTGATGTACCAACTGCGAATCCGACTCGTTGGACCAAAATGTGTGTGTTTTTATTGAAAGAAAATGATTGAAACTGATGTTTAATAGCACTCAAAATAAGACACGACGTGTTCGTAATGATGTGTATTAGTGGACTGTGTCTGACGACTGAGAAACATAATACAACGTGCCGTTTGGGCATGCGCATAATACAAACAGTAAAAAATAACATAACATTCTAACAGTTTATATTTTAAAATGTTTCCGAATATTATAATAAATATTAAAATCCAAATTATTCACAACTACCAATTAATGTAATTCAAGTGCAGCTTGGCTTTAAAAAAGCCCGTTTTAAGTTGAGCGCCTAATCTGGACACAATGTGGCGGCCAATTGCGGTACTTTATATGTATATCTAGTGACTTTATCGAATGTCATATGTACCGCCATCTCTATTTTTTTTCTTTTACACCTAATGAAAATATTGTGTCATGTTATATTTAGTGCATATTACAGAAACCTGTAATATGCAGTAACTGTAATATGAAAGATTTCTTCTTTACCGTGTTTCGTAAAAGTTGTGTCTACAGCGGCGTTCGTTTCCCGACGCCTACTACGATCTAATTTTCGGCGAATTTTCTCCTCTTTTCCTACTTTTAACTATTAATCTCGATACGCCTATTCCCGTGCCATCCCCGTTACCCGTTCGCCCGTCTATTATTTCCCTTTTAATCGCACGCCCGTCTGAAGCCTTAGTTAAGAAACTTTTTCACGCCAAATTTACACGCTATAGATAGGGCGACGCCTATGGTGTGCGACAGAGAGTAGAAAAGGACACACCTGTCGCCTTTTATTATTATTAAAGCTTAACTAATTAGTCTGTAACACACAATAAAAAAGGTCATGTTCACACGAAAAGAGCCCGCGGCAGTACTTGCGTCTACACCGCATTTCATGAATCATCGTCTGTGCTTGACTCACCCCGCAAATCAGTGTCTGTGTCTGAATCGCGTTGCAAATTTGAATTAAAGATACTATATGCATATGTTCGTTCTCTTTTGCTGTTGCATGTTTAACAGCATTCTTCCAATTTTCAAAAGTTAGGAGTTCCATAGCATCTTTTGGGTATGTTATAGCGCTTTCGCTAAATTTTGGTGTTGGATTGGTTCGTCGTATGTGAGAGCAAAAATTTGAAAATTCCCGGCAACAGCATTACAAGATGGCAGCTAGAATTGAAGGCCATTGAAAACGGACCACAAAAGAACAAAGAATTTTGTGAGCTCGTCTTTACTGGTTATAAACTGTGATCAAACTGTCAAGTAAATTGTTATTCATCAATAACAAAACTGGCGCACAATGACGGTTAAAAAGAAAATATTTTAAGTTTATATAAATCCTACACTTTATTTGTGACATTTATAAGTTGTAGTAAATATGCATAATCACACATGTATATATTTCTACCCTGAACTGCAAACATGGTATCAAAGGAAGCCTAATCATGGCCGGCGTGTAACTCAATTGACCTGCTATAGTGCAGGTCCTTTGATCCAAATGACACGATTGTATATGTATGTCAACGGCATATATGCGCACGTCGATTGGGGAAATGAGAGAGTTGCTTTCACCAAAACACGCCTGCACTTCCGTTTGAAGATGAATTAAATTTGGGATTATAAATAATGAATAATTAACAGTAGCAGCGAGACTACGTAACGCGCTCTGTTAACTAATAATCGATTATTCGGTGAAAATCACAAAAGCGCGGTGCATTTGACGCTTGGCAACTGGTTGACCTAGTTTTGGGTAACGTATTTGTTTTATAGTGGAACTCTATGCATTTCTGCAAGGTATATTGTATAATATATTGTTACAGACTTACAGGTAACCTTCTGATGACTACAGGTATACATAAATGTGGTAAATGACTATTGATGTTACGTAAGTACCTACATGTTTCAAAGTTAAGGACTATCAAAATGTTCACTGATTATTATAGACGATTATAAAATTATATTCACTTCATCTTTTGTCCAGAATTAAATTGAAATTTCATTCAATACGCCAAATATTTTTAACTTTCCGGAGAATTACCACTTACATTGTATAAGCAGTAAGAACAACGGATGAGTCGTCGGGGTTTCAATTTCTAAGCGTAACTTTACTTCAAACAAGAGCTTTCCAATATGGCATTTTGTTATTGTTTACATTGGTACCTACTTATCGGCTTAATCTACACGATCTACTTGTTTTATTTATTTATTTCACGTATTTTATTACTTTTAAATTACCCCTGTAGTTTTAAAAACAATTAATGATAAACCTTGATAAGGTACATTGTGTAAAAGATAAAGTTAGTGGCCATAACATTTACATACTTTGTTATATATTATATTGTTATGTTTGAGTGAAATAATCGTGAACGAAGACGCTAATGGGTACCATGCTATTGTGCCATTCGCTCTTGCAAGATAAATTCTGATGCTAACAACGATGGTCGCATTTTTTTTATTTCCGAATGAATCTATTTTTGTAATCAAATTTCAAGGATTAGCAATTGAGGAACTACAACAGGACAAGAATTAAAAAAAGTACATGAATTGTTGAATACTCATTTTAAACCTTATCGCTATTTATCACAATAACTAACCAAATGCATTTCATTTTATATTCACTGTTTAAAATAATGTAATTTTGGTCTGAACTGTATTGAACACTGTATGTATGTAGTAAATAGAAGGGTGATGTTACACTGCGACCTAAAAGATCTATTGTGTCCCTTATTCTTGCTGCTTTACAGCTGGCCTTGCAATCCTATTCCTTTCAGAAAGTGTAGGATGTCAGAGGGCCCCAGTCTAGGTAAGTCTCCCTCTTCGATTTCACATGCTCCCAGGTGCAATGCCCTCAAGTTGCACAGTGCTACGGCAGTTTGAGAGGAGGTGGATGGGTGTTTCATCCTGTTCCCCACAAAATCTGCATTCAGAATCTTTTTCCAATCCAAGCTTACTCAGACGTCCTTTCAGTCTACAATGGCCTGAAAGTATTCCTGTTAATATGCGAACATTGTTCTTACTCAGGTTGATGCATTCTGTAAACCTCTTCTGGTTATAAGTTCACACAAGAATTTTACTTTGCCTCATTCCCTGGAGATTTTCCCATTAACTGGATTTTCTCTGCTCCATTTCTATTTTTAGTTTCTTCAGTATTGTACTGCTACTTAACCCGCAAAAGGGTTCAGGCCCTACAAAAGGCATTCCAGCCCCTTTTTTTCCGAAGTTATCCGTTATTTCGTTTCCTTCCACTCCTGTGTAACCCGGAACCCACAGGAGGGTTACGTTATTTCTTTTGCCTAGCTCATTTAATTTTCCTAGGCATTCCCAGACCATCTTGGAGCTAATTTCATATGAGCTCAGCGCCTTCATGGCTGCTTGACTATCAGACATGAGGATAATCTCCTGCTTCCGATAGTTCCTATCCATATTGAACTGAACACATCTTTCAATAGCGTGTATTTCCGTCTGAAATATACTTGGGTATTTTCCCAAGCTTTCGAAATATGTGGTTTTAGGCCCATATATTCCTATTCCAGTTCCTTCTGCGGTTTTGGAACCATCAGTATACCATTTGATGGCATTTCTATTCAAGTCCAAGATGGTGTTATGATCCCACTCGCTCCTGTTACTTAGCTTTATGGTGAATTCCTTCACGAAGCTAAATTTTTTTAACATATCATCCCGGTCAGAAATAAATTAGTCAAATAAAATGGAGCACTCTTTGCATTACACAACTTTTTAACCCTAATAGGGTCGGGAAGCAATTTTTTTTTATTTTTTTTATTCGAAAGAAAAGTTTCAAATTATTACGAATTTACAGATTTTTTGTTTAGAGATTAGTATTTAAAGTAAGTAAAGGAAAAAAGTTTGAAAATGTATATTTTTTAAAAATTCTAGTCCAACGTCATAACTGTACCGCCCAATAAAATATCAGAGATTCTGTTTTGGCCCAATCAAAATTAATTAATTAGCGGTTTGTCGTTCGCCGATTGCTCAATCTCTCTGTCTTCATCTCCACTCTAAGTTAATGTGTCAAATTTGCAATTGTGAGATTAGCTGTGTTCGCGGAGTAATCACAAACTAGTCATAGCCAATTATATTACTATGAAGTTAGTCAGAAAACTGTTTCGGATTTCTTTGAGCTAATCGAATCGCGTCTGACTAGTTTGTGATTACTCTACGAACGCAGTTATTACATGATTTGCAACTCGGTCGAATTTAATAAAATTGTAAAACTTAATTACACTCATTTATATAATATATTTATTCTTTATGCGTTACGTAACATTTATTTTCCGCGCGACTCGTCTATCTAAATAAGTCTGATAATTTACTCAAATGCCTGCCGTTTCGATAAAAAATTGCTGAATATCATTAAAATAACTTTAAAATTTGCGCCACATTTTCGTTTTCTTTTTGTTTTATGCCTTATATATGAACCACCTTTATTTTATTTTTTTTGTGCTATAATACCTTTTAGCCACAGATTAACTTATATATTTCGTTAGATAAGAAAATTCTCGAAAAAAAAAATAATCAGGAAATACCGATCCCTAATCAGAAAAAGTTTGGGAAACGCTGATCTAAAGTATTTTAGTTCCACATCGGAGGAAACCCGCTACTGACTTCTACTGATCATTTTGTCATCGATATGAGGAAAACCAATAAGCAATTACATTATTTTATTTTCTCAAGCTGTTTCCATTTTTATGAAATCCAGCTTTTATGTAGCTAATAATATCACATCTAATTGGCTATTACCTGGCGTTCTTCCTTCCACATAATTATTTAAATACGATGCCATCAAATCTAAGTTCAACGCACCCACTTCCGGCAATGCTTTCCCTGTCAGGGTAAATTTAAGGCACGTGATACGTCCAACGAACTCCTGCTCATCGGAACTCGAAATAAATCGTTGCCAAGTATCGCCCTAGGTCCGAGAAGCTCGAAAAGCTACACGAGGCACCTGCTATATAGGGCGTACGTAACAGTCGATCGAGCTTGAAAAGTAGGTCGCAGGATGCAACCTGCTGCAAGAATAGGAAACCAGCGAACGTTACTGGGTCAATGAACCAAGCTGGTCCGGGGCTGAGTCACAAACACACAACCGAAAATCGATATTTAAGTAGGTTACTTCTGTTTACATAACATAGTTTTGATTTTACCGCGACGCGAAGTGCGGGCTAGGAGCGGGCTTAGCCTCCTACCACCCCCTAAACAGGAAGAGATTTCGTGTTCCGGGTTTGAGGACCTCTTCACTATAGGAAAAATTAAAAATGATTGAGATGACGTGCAAACAAACTTAAAGCTTAATCTGTGTACATTATATCTTCGTGAGTTTAATGACCTACTTTAGTAAATTATCCCTTAATTTTTTTGACATCCAGTTTGACTCTGTATAACATCATGGCAATGATAAGACTAAAAAAGAAAAACAGAAAAAATGGTAGTATTCTCAGAAATTATATTTCATACAATCACCAGATTTCGAACTAGTCGCTCATCATCACGCCCAGACAGAAAAAGAGATTTGAAAATGCAAATAATAAAATATTAAAACTTAAATTGTTAAATATGTGAATTGTAAAACTTTAAAAGTTACTTAAAGAAATAAGAATCTTTAATTGTTTTGTGTAAATAAGTATTTAACATTTTGAAAACTTTGAGATTACTGTTCATATTTGTAAATGACAGTTGAAATTGAAATTTCAATATGTATAGATTGGTAGACATAGTAGATAGTTTCATTTTATGATAGCGGGAGATTTATTTTGAGAATTTAAGAATCCAAAATATACTGCATAGTAGTTGATATTTGATATTAATGTTCCAAATAAATACACTCACCTTGGGTTTTTATACTTTGTGCATATTATTGATATTTACCGTGGTTTTTTTTTTATTAATAAAAAACATTTGATACATTTAATGATTAAAATTAGACCTTAAATTTGATATTTAATCAAATAAAAGTCTATAATATGCAAGTTATTGATTTAGGGCCGATTTCTTCAGTCAAAGATAACTATACGATAACTTTAACTGACAGATAAGTGATAATAATTATTTTCTTCACCCATTGATAAATGTTATCCTTCGGATATGTGACGCAAACTACACTACTCGACCCTACCGATAAATTATTATCCTCAAGATAATGGCTATTTTGCATTAACATAACCGCATTACTTTTATTTATAATGGTGGAGTCGTGTACGGGCATGTGACACTACACCACACGAGAAATTTGATCTCCGTGATTTAATCCAAATTTGGACAGTTTCGAGTGAAAATTATCTCTGAAAGTGCTAAAAGTAGCTGTTAGAAATATCAGTGCCCATTGGGAACTGTTTATAAGGAAATACATAACAGGTAGATAAAATCCCCATATATATATATCGAGATTAAAATATCAGCTGGTAGACGCCATCTTTTCCGAACGGTCGACGTGGAGGTTGGCGCCTGGCGCTAGCTGTTAGGCAACACATTTTACCACCGCAAATTGATATAGGATCGAGCTTGCCAAAAGTAATCCCTGCGATAGGCAGCCCAAATTACATCTATACTAGCGACACGCCTTGGGAAAATGGAAGATATAAAAGAGTTTTTTAAGGAAATAGTTCAGGAGTTAAGAGACGATTTAAGAGATATGAGGCAATATCAAAAAGAGTACTACGAGGAAATAAAAAATCTAAGGATCGAAAATAATGAACTAAAAAGAAGGATAATTAGTCTAGAGGAAAGAGCTGAAGAATTAGATAAAAAGAACAGAGAGAACAACATAATAGTAACCGGAGTTGCAATTAATGAAACAAAATCTGACCAAATAAGGGAAAAAATAGAGAACTTCCTAGATAAAAACATAGGAGTGAAATGTGACGTAGTATCAGCAACAAAAATAAATGAGAGAATGTGCAAAATTGAAATGAGAAACAGACAAGCGAAGGAAGAAATAATGAAGAATAAAAGTAAGCTGAGATATACAAAACAAGGGAAGATATATATCAACCATGACATGACTGAAAGAGAGCAGTTAATACAGAAACAAATTAGAGATGCAGCAAGGAATTATAAAAAACAGGGAGTGGAAGTAAAAGTAGGATACCAAAAAATTATTGTAAACGGTCAAAAGCTGATATGGGATATTAAGCAAGACCATTTAGTACCCCACGAGGTTGCTAGCACTCCAAAAAACTAGCTGCAACACCGGCTAGGAGCAACGACGACTACAAGGCAATGCATAAGGACCATGATTTGAACCAACAAGATAATGTTTATTTTAAAAGAGCCAGAGAGATTGCACGCACAAAGTACGCATCCAAGGAGGAAATAGTAGACGATAAGAAACAGATCCAGGAAGAACAAGGTATAAGGATGGCCACATGGAACATTCGCGGTCTCTCAGGGAAAGAAGAGGAACTAATCACAGAATTTGAAAAAATAGATATTAATATACTAGGTATTACAGAAACTAAAAGAAAAGGGAAAAGTATTACAGAACTAAGAAACGGATCCATAATGATACTTAGTGGAGTAAGAAGCAGCGAGAGAGGGCAGAAAGGAGTTGGTTGCATACTAAGTAAAGACATGGCAAAGCATCTCAAGAAATGGAACGGCATCTCAGAGAGAATATTAGAAATAGAGCTACAATTACAACCTAAACTTAATTTGCTAGTACTATACGGCCCAAACGAGGATGAAAAAACAGAAGTCAAAGATAAGTTTTGGGAAGAGGTATCGGAAATAGTTGATAATTATAAGGAAAGAATCATTATACTGGGGGACTTGAATGGCAGAGTCGGAATAATGGATGAGAAGACAGGACATGTTATAGGGCAGCATGGAGAAACAGCAAGGAATGACAACGGTCGACGTATCATAGATTTTTGCATACAAAATAACTTACTAGTCATGAACACATTCTTTCAACATAAGGATATCCAAAAATACACGAGAGAGTAACAAGCAGACAAGAAGAGATCGATAATAGATTACGTAATAACCAGTAACAGATAATAGACATGAGATAAAAGACGTAAAGTCAGAAGAGAGCCGAATTAATATACCGACCACTACCTCGTACTAGCTAAAACAACGATCCACTTACGAAAAAGTAACAAGCGTATTAGAGTTCCAAAATAAAAACGTGACAGAAACAAAAAAGGGTACAAACTAAATGAACAGAAATAGCCGTACAATACAGCAATATGGTGGAAAAAAGCATAGATTTGCTAAAGGACACGGAGAGTATGAATGTTGAAGAAATTTGGGGAAACTTTCGGAACATCATAATAAAAGCAGCGAAAACAACTTGTGGGACAAAATTAGTAAATAGAAATATAAAACAGACAGCTTGGTGGAATAAAAACATAAAGGAAGAGGTCAAAGCGAAAAAGCTAATGTGGCAAAAATACTTAAACAATCAAAATGACCATACATATCAAGATTACAAAACCCAAAGAGGAAAAGTAAAGCAACTAGTTCTAGAAGCGAAAAGAAAGTCCTGGGAAGATTTTGGGAAGAAAATGGAAGTTGACTACCATGTAAACCAGAAGTTATTCTACAAAACGCTGAAAAATCTAAGAACTGAAGATAAAACAGAAACCATAAAACAAATCAAAGACGAAAATGGGCAGATACTAACGCGTGACAGTGACATAATCAATCGCTGGAAAAATTATTTTCAAAGTCTGTTAGAAAATAAATACACCAAAAGTAATAATGAACCGGAATTCAATATGCGGTACACCGATCAGGACCAAGACATCACGAATGCAGAGGAAATCAAATCAATTGCATACAAACTTAAAAAAAGGAAAGCAGCTGGTCATGACAGAATAAGTGCAGAAATGCTGAAGAAAATGGGCCCAAAAGGATTCCGTCTACTAGCGCAGGTATGCAACAAGGCTTGGAATAGAGGTGAGGTGCCGGAAGATTGGAAAAAAGGTATTATAGTGCCTATTTTTAAAAAAGGAGACAAACGAGATTGCAATAATTATCGTGGTATCACTCTGCTTAGTATTCATCTAAAATATACGAAAGAATCCTTGAGAAGAGACTAACAACAATACTAGAACCACAACTGGAGCATCCAAAGTGGGTTTAGGAGGGAAGAAGCATTCACGATCACATATTCACGATTAGACAGGTTGCGGAAAAATTAAGGAATACAAGCCTGGAAGCATATTTGGCCTTCCTGGACCTAGAAAAGGCCTTCGATACATTACCAAGACAGGAAGTAGAGAAGAGTTTGAAGAATAGGAAAGTAGATAAAACTTATAAGAGCTATCATGAGTATGTACAAAAAACAACCAAAACTGTATAAGAACCGACAATATGCAATCAGAAAGACTTCCAATCAATGAAGGTGTACGCCAGGGAGGAGTGTTGAGCCCTACCTTATTCAATCTAGAAATGATGATGTTTATAAAAGAAACAAAGAGCAGAACATCTAAACTTTTTATAGGATATAGAAACATGGAAGCAGTCTGGTTAGGGGAATGTGTATTTGCAGATGACGTGGTTATATTTGCCAGGAGTGAAAAAGAGCTGAAAAGAAACTTGGGTGTATGGAATGAAAAACTTATTGAAAAGAAATTAAAGATTAATGAGGCGAAAACAAAATAATGGTCATCGGAAAATCTGATAGAGTATTAAATATCGAAATAAATGGCAAGCCTTTAGAACAAGTAAATAGTTTCAAGTATCTAGAGTATATATTGACAACAAAACAAAGCAGGACACCGAAATAAATGCTAGAATTGAGGGACGGCTAAATTATATCACAGTCTAAAAAGGTATTTCTAAACAAGAAAGAAGTTTCAAGGAAAACAAAACTAAGTGTATTTAGATCTGTATATCTGCCCACTCTCACGTTTGCGTGTGAAAGTTGGGTCTTAACAAAAGGGATGGAAAGTAGAATACAGGCCGTAGAAATGAAATACCACCGGAAAGTACTAGGCATTACGTGAAGGACCGAATAAGAAATGACACGATTCGAGGCAGACTAAAGGTAAGAGTCTGCAACGAAACACATAGAAAATGTAAGCTGCGATGGTTTGGTCCACTTAAAGAGTTGGATGTGCCAGACCTGTGAAGAATATATGGGAAGCGAGGAGACGAGAGAAGAGAGGCAGAGGACGTCCCAGACAACGTGGGACCAAGATATGAAAAAATTTTAAAGAGAAAGAGGGTGACAAAGGAGCAAGCATCCGCGCTAGCGTGAACAGGAAGAAGTGAGGAAATTGTAATATGGGGAAGACAAATGAAGTGATCAGTATATTCCTAAACCTTAGGGTAGAGAGGATTAAGATTCATAGATATAATATATATGGTGGATTAATTACATGTATACATACGAAATTAATGATTTAATTTTTGTCCTGTAAGTGGTTGTAATCGTTGGGCATAAATCTTATTTATTATTATTATATTCAATTATTATTATTAAAAGCACGCGAAACTTTGGTTTAATGAAAAAAAAACGAATAAAGTGTTAAAGATGGATTTTATTAATGGACTTATACTAATATATATGCACATCTACTAATGATTCTTTTTCAGTTCGGTAAATTAGAGCACGTTTGTCTCTGCCTTTTCTTGTATTCTACAATGTGTAGAATTATGAAACAAAAAAAATTTAACGCATATAAAGTTTATGCATTTAAATATGAGGATATTATATAGTAGCAGGTATGGGAATAAATTCTATATACTGTAAAAATAAACATATAGGCTATGATGTCATTTCAAATCATATCAGAAAAAATATTTATCTAAACTGATTGACGCTAACCGTACTTTAACTATATATTTCGTTTTGTATTTGTTCTACCAAATATTCGTACCACGTGTTAGTGACGTGATTATTTCTAGCTCGATAACAGCTCGATCTTTACACTTGTCAATGCCAACTTGTCGATTTCATCCACGGATAAATTGCTTGAGTGATTGAAGAAAATCTATTTTTTCATATCCTATAGTAACGCTATCAGCAGATCAAATACGGGACTTTTGTCTGGCTGAAGAAACGCCCTTAGAAACATAACACGTAGGCTACACGGCAGCCTACCACTACTAATATAAAAGTATAAATTTAACCCTTATTGGTTAAAAAGAGAGGTGTACTAATATGCATGATCGCAGTAGTGAATGGAGACATATGGCATACTCAGTTAAAATTTATATTAAATAATTTATTCAAATATCTAATTAAAATTATTTTTTTTACCGCGCCGTATGCTACCCTCGTAGCGTTACCATAATTCCTGATAAATGTCTAATTTTGTCAAATAACAAATTCAATTCATGAAATTCAATATCCTTTGTAGAAACTCCCATTTTAATTGAAGAAAAAATAAAATACTTTCTTGAATATTGATTGCTATTAATAGAGCCGGATTTTGCAAAGAAAAACTGGAATTAGGCGTATAATATGCACTCGATTTTTGAGAAATATGCATAAACTGGGCATATATGCAAAAAAAAATGGACTAAGCAAATTTTTACATAAAATAAATACGACAGATTTATAACATTAACTTTATTCCACAAGAATTTTTCACAACATATTTAAACAATTATAATTAAATGTTTTCAAAATTGTGTAAAAGAAAGTTTTGTCTTCTATCAGAATATATTTGTTTCGAAATACGAAAAGTTCTGTTCAACATCCACGAGGTCTAATTGGTGCATTTTTTAACTTTAACATTCAGTTCTAATAAATTAAAGTCGAAATCGTTTACTGTTTCACCTTCCAAAATTTTCTTAACTTTCTTCTTCAATTTCAAATTCCGCATTTTTATTTTCATTTTTTTAAGTTTATCGTATATAGAATTACTATTGTACCCTTAACCTTCTAACATACATCATCAAAATTCGTCTTACTATTCGACTGAATTCCGAGACGACATCCCTTGCGTTTCTAGTTTCGAATGGACTTGAAAAAAGCTATAATCGACCTTAATATACAAAGGTTTGTAGCAATCCTGTTGATGTTACTGACTTTTTTACAGTTTTCTAGAGCATGCAGTCAGCAGTGATTCAAGAATTCTTTTTTATTCCTCAAATTACGGGAAAAATTGCAGCCTCTAAATGTCCCCATCTCGTAATAATCGTTCAGGAGGCAACTTAAACTGGGAAGTACGCTCCTTATAAAAGTGGATTCGTAACCAATATGTGCTTTTAAAAATAACTTTTTTGACATTGCTATGTTAAATCATTAAAT
>RXPK01004001.1:0-72404 GCA_004143645.1 Protaetia brevitarsis | reverse complement strand
AAATGACATAAACATGTTATTAGATAACTGGAACTTAATATTTCTGGATGATAAAACAACCTAATAATCAATTATTTCTAATTTCTTTGTTGTTACTCTAATCTATACATTAAAAAAAAATGTGGTAAAATTACCCCAAAAATAGATGGCAACTGGGCTACCGCCTATTTTTGGGGTAAATTTACACCTATAGGGGATTTTCACATACTGGTGGAATATTCCTTGAAGGTGTGGTAAATCTACCTGAAATTTTCCATTCCATTAGGGAATATTACTTTAGAGGTGTAAATTTACCAGGGAAAATTACCACACTTTCAAGGAATATTCTACAAGCATGTGAAAAATCCCCTATAGGTATAAATTTACTCCAAAAATAGGCGGTAGCCCAGTTGCCATCTATTTTGGAGTAATTTTACCACATTTTTTTTTTAGGGTGTAGTTATCTAAAACACGAGTCTATAGAAAGGCTTCGAAATAAAAGTATTTGAATCCAATCGGCATTAAAATACATATTATAAAGCACTCGTTTTTACATTGCCGAGAACGTATTTTTTCCAGTACGTGACCATCAATCACGCAGTGCCACGTTTCTGGTCATATAAAATGGCCGTAAATTTACAATAATTTATTTTAGTATGATGTTAAATGATCATTATTTCACAAAAATCCATACGTCGATAATAAAGCTCCTCTGAAGGTCATCGGTGTTTATTATTACATAAAATCCTCATTGTATACCATTGTGAAATTCGCAATGGATTTACCGATATTGTTTGCAGCTAGTAAGATATTAATACGATTCAGGTAGTAACCTCTCCAACCGGTAAGTAGGTATCCGTCTAAAATCAGAAAGAAACGGGTAATGCATTCAACAGAGATACCAGACACGGACGCCCCAAAGGAAATTTGTCAGACCCGGGCTCAAATTTACGACCAATGTAATTAGTAATATCGGGAAAATTCGGAACGTATGGCACTTGTCCAAGAAGATACTCCTGGACGCAGAGCGATCTTCTTGGCTTGAAACGCAATTTATGTACGACTGCATTCGCGCGCTCATCACCTACTGCGGCTTTTCCATGTTCGTAGTGCAATGGATTTTCGTATGTATATGTACGTGAATGCAGTGGCGACTCGTCCGTTAGGTGACCATGGGAAATAAGTAATAAGTCCACTTGAATACTTTTGTTTTTAGTATTTTGTTTTTCAGCTTAAACTAAAAATTAACAAAACTAATGTATTTCTGCTATTAACTGTAGTAATTAAGAGGAATTTTTCCCAAGAATATACAGGGTGTTTTGAAACATCGTTTTAAGATTTTAAGGGCATGTAGTACATGATCGAAAATAAGGTTAAAAGTCATAATAAACATATGCCCACAAATTAACTGTTTACGAGATAACAGCGATTTTATCGCAATTGCAGAATAAGTTTGCTTTAGCGGTTTTTATTAAGATGTTATTGCACTTTAACATAAAATAGATTATAACTAAAGAAGATGTTCAAAATGACGTCCTTCCATTTCGACACAGGATCCACATCTGCTTTCAAAGGAAGCGTGCACTCTTTCAAAAAACAAGGGTTTTTCTTGTATTATCTGGCAACAGTGTTCTATTCGTTGGCGCAACTCTGGAAGATCGTTTACCGGTGGTTGCGTACACTAAACTTTTCAAATAACCCAGATACTAAAGTCCAACGGGTTTACATCGGGAGACCTTGGAGGCCAAGCAATGGGATCTGCTCGCCCTCTCCATCTCCCAGGAAATTCATTGTTAAGATGTTGCGTAAAGTGCGGTGGAGCTCCATCTTGCATAAACCAGAGGTTCAGTCTTAGATTTATAGGTAAATCTTCCAAAAGTTCACGTAAAGTATTTTCCAAGAACTCGAGATATGCAGGACCTGTTAAGCGTTGTGGCAAAACAATCGGTCCTAACAACCGTTCCCCTATCATGCCTAACCAGATGTTTAGAGAGAAACGTTGCTGGTGCCTGGCTTCCACGGTAGCATGGGGATTCTCGTCACACCAAACGTGATTGTTATGGAAATTAAATATTCCATTTTTTAGTAAAACCAGCGTCATCAGTGAAAAGGATGTTATCAGCGAAATCTGGCCGATCAGCAGCTGTTCGCAAAAACCACTCACAGAAAGCTCTTCTCGCTTGATAATCCGGAGCAGTAAGGGCTTGTACCCGTTGGATATGGTAGGGGTATAGGAGTTGCTCGTGAAGATTGCTGCTTACACCCACTTGAGTCGAAATTCTTCTAACACTAGTTTCGGGATTTTCATCAATAATATTCAAAATTCGATCTTCTATCTGTGGAGTACATGCTATTCTCTGCCGTTCAGTATCAGAAGACCGCTTCTCAAACGAACCAGTTTCTCTTAGTAGTTGAAACACCGTCTGAAACATCACATGCGAAGGCAGTTGGCGCTCAGGAAACGTTCAGCATAGAAGCGACGTGCTTGTAAAGAATTCCCATTAGCACGACCGTACATGAACACCATATCGCTCATTTCAGCATTAGAATACGCAACCATTGTAATTGCTACAAATTGCACAAAACCTCAAATTAAACTGTCATAAAACAATAGCTGATAAGCACCTGTTTACTGGGATATGTTATATCCATGTACTACTAGGAACACTCGCTGTTATCTCGTAAACGGTTGATTTGTGAACATATGTTTATTATGACTTTTAACCTTATTTTCGATCGTACTACATGCCCTTAAAATCTTTAAACGATGTTTCAAAACACCCTGTATATCCTCCTGTTTACCGGACGAACGCTTTACCAATTAAGCTAAGAGAATGTAAGTTCGAGCGTTTAACAACAACAATAAACATACGTCGATATTAGATCTTAGGAAGGCGGCAGTACGGCAATCATTGTCTAACACTGAAGATTCTTAATAATATACTATAATTGATTTGGGGAGCTGGATTTTAAGTAGATAATCAACTATTGAAGAATGATGAATACTCAATATTACTAAAGAAAAATTAGGTGGCAAAAGTACTAAAAACTATGGCTATGAGGACAATACACTTTGAAACACCCAGCCAGAAACTGGGTAAGGAAGTTTTAAAGTAGAAAATTGAGGCGCAAAATAGAAAGGTCTTCAATACTTACCCAATTATCCTAATTTGGTTTAGGTCAGAATCAAGAAATTTACCAAACTTGAAAAACACCATAATAATTATTTCCGTTTTCAAAAATAGACATAAGTATCTGGTGATTGATTCGCTATGCGCCAAAGGAATAAAACTTTCAAATTTGGTACGCATGTGTAATTTGATATACCCTTTAAGAATAGTTATAAAAAAGTTAGGGCTGCCATTTAAAAAAAAATTGTCGATGACGTCATATCTCAAATTTTGGGACACGCTGTATAAAATTTTCTCAGATGAAAAAGTGGCCAATTTAATATTTAATATTTTCGGAAAAAATACTCTCTTCGCTTTACTGAATTTATTCCAGATTACAGACTCACACTGTATTTACATAAGAGAATACTTGTTGCCATCTATATTTCACTAGTAAAACGTTTCGATATTTTTTAGTTGAATGACCTAATTTTGTACATACTGGCAATTTTTCTAGTACCACACCTTTCTTGATGGATCCACAATTCTTCTAATAACTATTCAAAATATTCAGCAAATAGTGCCAACCTCAGTAATCCCCACTCTAACAATAAATTCAACATTTATAGACGGAGAAAATTTATGAAAGCACCATTTTAGAAACAGAAGTGACACCTTAAATAAAAGCCTTCCTATCAAAGGTCGCTGCTACACTTTATTTATTTTAAAACCTCCAGTAATTGCTAAGATTTGCAGACACGACTGGGCTAATCCCTTGCTACGTACAGAGGAGTTATTTTCCGCCAGTATTCGGGGTGAATAATGCATTTCCGATCCCAAGCGCCGTTCGATGGGGATTTCCTTTGCCGGGCGACTTCGATATTTGCATAGCGCCACCGCTTTCCACACTAGCGAACCATGTACTGGGATGATCCGCTGTAGTGCACTAGTTTTAAAAGTCTTTAAAGCCGTACTGCCTCGGTAGCGTCTAATCGAATATGCCGTTATCCGCAAGAGGTGTTACGTTTGTTCGGAAACTGCTTCTGTTGTGGTTCGTTGCCTATAGTACTTCGATTAGGTTAGGGATTGAAGTATTAGGAATGTTTATCGAAGTTATCGTTAGACACATACGGAATTAATTAATAATTAAATAAAGTGCCCAATCTAGAGATCATTAACGATCAGAGAGAATTCACCATAAAGCTAAGTAACAGGAGCGAGTGGGATCATAACACCATCTTGAACTTGAATAGAAATGCCATTAAATGGTACACTGATGGCTCCAAAACGGCAGAAGGAACTGGAATAGGAATATAGGGCCTAGATACGATAGCTTGGAAAATACCCAAGTATATTTCAGGCGGAAATACACGCTATTGGAAGATGTGTTAGTTCATTATGCATAGGAACTATCGGAAGCAGGAGATTATCATCGTGTCTGATAGTCAAGCAGCCATCAAGGCGCTGAACTCATATGAATCAGCTCCAAGATGTCTGGGAATGCCTAGGGAACTAAATGAGCTAGGCAAAAGAAATAAAGTAACCCTCCTGTGGGTTCGGGTCACACAGGAGTGGAAGGAAACGAAATAACGGATAACCTCGCAAAAAAGGGGGGCTGGAATACCTTTTGTAGGGCCTGAACCCTTTTGCGGTTAGTAGCAGTACAATACTGAAGAAACTAAAAATGGAAATGGAGCAGAGAAAATCCAGTTACTGGGAAAATCTCCAGGGAATGAGGCAACGTAAAATTCTTCTGGAACTTATAACTAGAAGAGGTTTACAGAATGCATCAACCTGATAGAACAATGTTCGCATATTACAGGAATACTTTCAGGCCATTGTAGACAGAAAGGACACCTGAGTAAGCTTGATTGGAAAAAGATCCTGAATGCAGATTTTGTGTGGGGAACGAGAAACATCCATCCCCTCCTCTCAAACTGGCGCAGCACTGAGCAATCGAGGGCATTGTACCTGAGAGCCATGTGAAATCGAAGAGGGAGACTTACCTAGACTGGGGCCTCTGACATCCTCACTTTTTAAAAGGAATAGATTGAAGGCCAGCTGTAAAGCAGCAAGATAGGGGCTTTATAGTCTGCAGTTGTAACACCACCTTCGATTTAGATACATAACATAACGATCAGAGTTGGAAAAGGGAGTATTAATATAATATTTCTTTCTTCAATCATTTCCGCCAACGAATTTCTAATCTCGCGCAATAACTTAGAATGTCCCTCATGGCAATCTATTACCGACTAACTTTATTTTCCGCACGAAAAACCTTTCTCACCATTAATTTTCGTAACTGTCTCGCAGTTATAACCCCTGCTTTTCCATGGGACAACGCGAAGATTAATGAACGGGCTTCATTTCGATCAAAGATCGCTGCTAATTCTACTAGAAAAATAACAATACTGGAATGCGAATCTTATACACACCTGTATATATTTCGTTTACGTTTTTACAATCTTCTGTTCGAAGCAAAGACAGTGTGTGTAAAATTATTGGATTAGTTTTATACAGAAAAGAAGAGTCGATTTTCGGAATAAGGTACTAATAAATAAGTAACATCTGTTTTCCCGGGTATCTAATAACAACCTGTCGTCACACCTGGCCATGTTACAGCTGCATTTCAAAGTCAGCACATGCCGTTAAGACAACCCCCGGATGTTAAAAATTTAACTATCTAGAATGAAGCCACGCGCTGCTGCTTTGGTTGGCAACATATGCTACGAAATATTTTAGTTGAAAAAAGGATATAGTATTATCCTGAGAAGTATATGATTCCCATTATTTTATGAATCGCTCTTTACAACAGTGCCACCGGGAGAAAAAAAGTGTTGTTTGTATTAACTAATAAAATGGTGTATTGAACACTTTTTTCTTTTTCAATATGAGCAATGATATCTCAGTGTTAATGCAATACGTAAAAAAATGTTAAATTGCGTTAGTTAACTGAATAATAATAAATGTTATAAAGAAACAGACTACGCGTGATTCTTTGAACATGTACTTAATTTTCCATTAACAATTTCTACCTGCTAATTGAATAATACAACAACATTATCCCAACACAGTTACTTGTTGTAGACACACGAAGTAATAATTGTCTCTATAATTTTATAATATTGGTTAGCACTATAAAATGTTGATTCAAAACTTATATTGTTTCATTTAACCTACCTGTAGTATCCATCGAATGACTATTTGCATGTAATTCAATACCTTTAGGTGGTTATACGAAAAAGATTTTCTTGTTAGTGGAACCATTTTCGATTTTGCTTAAAATCACGTTACTGATCGGGCGAGTTTTTAATTTCATCGATGGATCCATCGATTTCTGTATCATTAATGTATTAAACAGAGATATACTGTAATCGATGGATCTATCGATGAAATTAAAAATCCGCCTGCACATTCAGCAATTAGCCCATTGATAGCAACGCATAGCTATATATTGCCTACTTAGGAAGACTATAGTAGGTAATAGAAGAAAAACGTTTACGGCATTATATACTAAACTTATATTAGCTTAATAACATAACTAAAAAATTGCAAAGGTTTTATTCATACATTTGAAAGAAAAATACAATTTAACGTTTCATAATAAATCATTAATAGCAACATTTAACCAAAATTCGTTATCAGCATTTACCGATTTCGTAATATTACCCACCAAATAATCATTATTTTCAACGGAATTGGTTCTTAATCATCATATTAATCGATTAGTTAAACAATTAGAGGCAACATGATTTTTAGGATTATATTTATCACATATTTTATCATGAGCTGGACAACTGTTTTGCGCATGCGTAAAATTACAACGTGTACACCGACCTGTTCGAGAATTGTTCGAATCCGTTACAAACGATTTTATTTGAATTTGCCGGACATCTCTTTCCAATGATCTTCCATCTTTGTGCGGCCCTTGGGTGAAACGCGTCTTCTGTCTTGCTCCTGCATCCGGCTGTCGATTGATGTGTTTGCCAGCGTAATTTCAATATTATTTAAAATTTCTCGAACTTCCTTTCCTATACAGTGTAACAGTGTCGCTGCTTGTATTTCGGCAGTTTTCCCACTGCAACCACTCGCGGTGGAATATAATTCCCAATCTTCTTTGAATTGCCTCCAATTTTTTGCTAGGTCGCCCTCCATTTTCATCTTCTCGGGGTGAGATATATTCTCCATTTTGTTTTGTTCCTTTCTGACACTTTTTTTTATAATTTATTGCACTTTTTCTTCCTTTCACTGATTTTTTTTTTGTATTTTGTTTGTTTTTTATTCTGACTGCGCCCTGTTATATACATATACTGCGCGATGGGTTTTGATTAATTATCTTCATTATTCAATATTAATATTACAGAAACTTACAAGCATAGGTCTTATTGCTACGGAGGTTGGATACTGACTGACTATACGCATGTGCGATCACCTATATGTAATAGTATTAATATTACATTTCATTGATTTAACACCGATAGTAAATATTTAAAGAAACACCTTTCAAATGTTCAATCGAAAATTTGTGGGATTAAACCAACAAGATAAAATATTGGTTACGCCTGAACACTATAATCTTGTTAAATTAACTCTAAAGCGTGGCAACAATATAAATATGTTTGTTTCAAATAGGTGCATATGATTCACTTGAATGCAACATGGTTAAATCAATGCTCAAATTCGTGACACTACGAAAAATGTTGAAATAACCATTTCATTTCTCTCAGTGTGTAGTAAGAATTCGCGCTGCAACAAAGGTTAAGTAAAATTTACTACAAAACTATAATAAATCGAAATATCAAGTAAGATATCTACATCATCAAGATATAAGAGATAAGTCACACAAAGTTGTGTAAAACTCTACTGCAGTAAAAAGTAGATCATCTCATAATATTGAGCAAAAAAAGCTGATTGTTCATTTATGCGTTCCGTACAAATTGTAAGAATTATTACTGCAAACTGACGGTAAATATTGGTACTTGTTCCTGTATGTACTACAATCTGCTATGAAAATACCATATGATCAAACCCTCTATTAGGTTAGGAAATTTCTTTAAAGTTGGCAGTGTAACTGTTGTAGAATTAGACACACACAATTGGCAACACACATACAGCTGGTAACACACACACACACAGAAAGAGAAGACGACATGTATTTTACAATGTAACAGCATGTCCTACTGGTATGTAATAAATAGTTATAAAAGTGTTCAATTACTTTATTTATTATAACTAACACATACATCGATGACCCCCTGATGGTAGCCAATTTATTTAATGAATTCTTTGTTAGTGAACCTCAAAATATTGTGAATAGAATAGCAAATAAATTAAATGGGAATAATGGATCTGAAGCAAATGTTAGATTAGAGCGTTGTGGGGTTCGCGAGGTGACTGCAAGCTACACTGTTGAAAATTTTAACACTTTTAACACGAGGTTACACTTTGCAAGTCAGTCACATTTGGTGGTTTGTTTGGATATGTTAATACGGAGAATCAAACACGAAAACAGTTACATGTGCACAATGCAGGTGGTGCGTATAATGCAATACTGCTATTAGAATAGGTGGGGTTTCTATATTTCTATCCGAGGGAAAAATTCTGATTGGTTGACGCTTCTATATGTCTAGAAAATAGTCAATCCTCATATCTGAACAAAGAATTCACACGAAATTCTAGTAATTTCTGTTCTATTAAATACGCGTAGTCAACTCGTCTGGCAAAGTTTGGAAAAATCAACACTAAAATATTTGACTAGCGCAAAATTAACGCCAATACCGTAATATTTTCAACAGTGTAGTTTATTTAAGTTTCACACAAATCATCTAACAATGTTTCAAATCAGTTTTCTTCTCTATAATTACCTGTTACTTTAGGTGTGCCACTGGGCCCAATTTTGGATCCTGTTTTGTTTTTAATTTTTATTAATGACATCGTTGACTTCATTAATTATTCTTTGTTTATTTATGCGGACGATACCTCTACAGTTGCTACAGGAAACGATCTTACCAATAATGTGCAGGATAGGGCAAATACATTATTGTCGGAACTGAATCAATGGTTAACAACCAATACTCTGCACTTAAATCTTTCAAAGAATAATTATATGTTTGTTCACACGGCAAGATTTAAATTAAATTTGGATGTCAATATTTCTGTTAACAACTTTCCTTTATTAAAATTAAATTTATATAGATGAGACTTTAAGCTGTGAGAGACATTGTACCGATGTTATTACTAAAATGAATAAAGCTTGCCATCAAATTAGGAACTTAAAGAGTTTATTGCCTTTAGAGGCAATAAACTGTCTTTTTACTACAGTGAGGTGTATTCTAGGCTGAAATATGACCTTGCCTTCTGGGGGTCGTGGGGTTTTTCTAGCTCAGAAAAGAATCGCTAATATTAGTATTAATGGTCTACTACTTCCTGGTTTTCGGGACATAGACCCCTGTTTCACCGAGAAGTTGCACTGATTCTTATATCAATTGCCGCAAGATGTCATATGTTTACTGAGAGAAATGAAATGGTTATTTCAACATTTTTCGTAGTGTCACGAATTTGAGCATTGATTTAACCATGTTGCATTCAAGTGAATCATATGCACTTATTTGAAACAAACATATTTATATTGTTGCACACTTTAGAGTTAATTTAACAAGATTATAGTGTTCAGGCGTAACCAATATTTTATATTGTTGGTTTAATCCCAGAAATTGTCGATTTGACATTTGAAAAAGGTGTTCTTTAAATATTTACTATCGGTGTTAACTCAATGAAATGTAATATTTAATACTATTACATATAGGTGATCGCACATGCGTATAGTCAGTCAGTATCCAACCTCCGTAGCAATAAGACCTATGCTTGTAAGCTTCTGTATCATTAATATTGAATAATAAAGATACTCAAAACCCATCGCGGAGTATATATATAACATGGCGCAGTCAGAATAAAAAACAAACAAAATACAAAAAAAATCAGTGAAAGGAAGAAAAAGTGCAACAAATTATAAAAAAAGTGTCAGAAGGGAACAAAACAAAATGGAGAATGTATCTCAACCCGAGAAGATGAAAATGGAGGGCGACCTAGTAAAAAATTGGAGGCAATTCAAAGAAGATTGGGAATTATATTCAACCGCGAGTGGTTGCAGTGAGAAAACAGCCGAAATACAAGCAGCGACGCTGTTACACTGTATAGGGGAGGAAGTTCGAGAAATTTTAAATAATATTGAAATTACGCTGGAAAACACATCGATCGACAGCCGGATGCAGGAGCAAGACAGAAGACACGTTTCACCCAAGGGCCGCACAAGGATGGAAGATCATTGGAAAGAGGTGTCCGGCAAATTCAAACAAGATCGTTTGTAACGGATTCGAACAATTCTGGAACAGGTCGGTATACACGTTGTAATTTTACGCATGCGCAAAACAGTTGTCCAGCCTATGGTAAAATATGTGATAAATGTAATCGTAAAAATCATTTTGCCTCTAATTGTTTAAGAAAATCAATTAATATGATATAAACCAATTCCGTTGAAAATAATGATTATTTGGTGGCTAGTATTACGAAATCGGTAAATGCTGATAAAGAATTTTGTTTAAATGTTGTTATTAATGATTTATTATGAAACGTTAAATTGTACTTTCCTTTCAAATGTATGAATAAAACCTTTATAATTTTTTAGTTATGTTATTAAGCTAATATAAGTTTAGTATATAATGCCGTAAATGTTTTTCTTCTATTACCTACTATAGTCTTCCTAATTAGGCAATATATAGCTATGCGTTGCTATCAATGGGCTAATTGCTGAATGTGCGGGCAGATTTTTAATTTCATCGATAGATCCATCGATTACAGTATATCTCTGTTTAATACATTAATGATACAGTAATCGATGCATCCATCGATGAAATTAAAAACTTGCCCGATCAGTAACGTGATTTCAAGCAAAATCGAAAATGGTTCCACTAACAAGAAAATCTTTTTCGTATAACCACCTAAAAGTGTTGAATTACATGCAAATAGTCATTGGATGAATACTACAGGTAGGTTAAATGAAACAAATATTCTATATTATAAAATATCTATATTATAAAATTATAGAGACAATTATTACTTCGTGTGTCTACAACAAGTAACTGTGTTGGGATAATGTTGTTGTATTATTCAATTAGCAGGTAGAAATTGTTAATGGAACATTAAGTACTTGTTCAAAGAATCACGCGTAGTCTGTTTCTTATAACGTTTATTATTATTCAGTTAACTAACGCAATTTAACATTTTTTACGTATTGCATTAACACTAACATATCATTGCTCATATTGAGAAAGAAAAAAGTGTTCAATACACAATTTTATTAGTGAATACAACACTTTTTTTCTCTCGGTGTTACTGGAAGATTTCTTGAAAATGCAATAACATTAGGGGTATTGTATTTAAAAAACATAATTGAATACCGATAATTCTATACGTTATAGGGAAATCATAATTCTGGAAAGATTTCTAAAAACTTTTTTTTTCTGCTACGGAATCATCTGCTACTGTTTACAGGTTACAGATGATTCCGTCTCTTATATATATTTCCATTTCCGTCAAATGCTTGTCGCGTACCTTCTCCTTACCGGCAATGCTTAAAAAATATAAATTTAAAATCCCGGCCGGTGTGTTACTATAAGTATACCGAAATATCAATTTAATAAACAGGAAATTATTTCTAGACGACATAAAATTTAATTTTAAACCTGCCGCGCTGTAGTAATTCACTTTCGCAACATTCCAAATTCTGTACGTGTGTACGCATAGGATGATGAAGCGACATACATACATACATGGCTTTTTATAAATGCGGCATCGTGTCATACTTCTCGTTTATGTGAAAAATTATACGCGATATTTTATGCCGATCGTATTATCAGTCAATCGGGGCTCTTTGACGTCGTGATTCGCTTAGCGAAACATTCCCAAAAATAAAAATATATATTAAGCAACTTTCGGCTCTTGTACGTGTGTAGTTCCTACCGGACAGAACTCAATCATAATTTTAATAAGTCATGGTTGACTTATTAAAATTTCAATTAACTCGAACACCACGTTCGAGTTAATTGAACAAGCTAAACCCACATCATTCCATGTTTATTTATCCCGGTATAAACGTTTCACATCCTCTTCCATGATATGTTTTAACACTTTAATTCGCGGTTAACTAAAAACTTTGCGCTCCATTTAGTAATAGAAGCGTTGGTGGGTTAAAGTTGTAGCTCAGTTCGGGCGATTTAAAAATAAAAATTCCCTGTATCTTTGACAGGAATATGAGTGTAGATTGATGTGGCACGCTTAATTTGGCGGTAAAGACTTTTTTTTAGGGTTTCTAAAAGCGTAACCGTAAATTAAAATAAGTGTAAAAATGATGGCAGCAATTCAGGTTGCTGGAAAAGTTTGTGTTAAAAAAAAAAAATTAATAAAATCTTTATGTTTTCATAAACTTATATATAAGTGGGTTCTTTTTATATCGTCCGTAAAAAAAAAATATATATTTGATGCAATATTAATGCGTATATTTCTTAATAAATCCCTTTGTTTAAATTGGAGATATTATACCTATATAAGAGTCGCGTATTGTTTTATTAAGACTTGAGAGCGTAGATTTAATTTAATAACATATGTACAAGATTTTGGGGTAAAGGAAAAAATTGTTAAAAAGACTGTACTTACAAAATTAATTTTTAAATTATTAAAAAAGGTAAAAAAAATGAAAAAGTCGTTAAACAATAAAAGCAAACAAATGCCAAGAAGTAAAAAAAAATGGAAAAATTCTAAAAATTGTTACGATTAAAAAAATAATAAAAAAATGCGAAAAATAGGTACAAAGTTTGGAAAAATAATGAAAACAGAACTGTAAAAAGAAAGAAATAATTTGGGAAAAAAAATAAGAAAATGGAATAAGGGGTGAAAAGTTAAAAAAAAAATCAAAACGCAATGTTTGCAATTTTTAAAAAATGGAATATTGGAAAATAGTGTAAAACAGAACTGTAAAAAGAAAGAAATAATTTGGGAAAAAAATAAGAAAATGCAATAAGGGGGTGAAAAATAAAAGAAATTGAAACGCAATGTTTGCAAATTTTTAAAAAATTAACAAATGTAAAAAAATGAAAATTTTATAAAGAGAGGTACAAAGTTTTGAAATAATTCCTCCAAAATTTTGAAAAATAAACGAATATAAAAGAAAATTTTGGAAAAATTTAAAAAAAATACATTTTAAAAATTGTTAAAAAAATAAAGAAAAAAGTGTGAAAAAAAAAATGCAAAAAAAATCCAAGATGTAAAAAAAATAAAAAAAATGTTAAAAAAGGGTGTAAGGTTTGGAGAAATTTTTAAATGTTAAGAAAGCTAAAAAAAATCGTTACACAATAAAAGGTGAACAAAGATCAAGAATGTTGGAAAAAAAATAAAAAAAATGTTATAAACTGCTCGCTTAAAAGGAAAAAAAAAAAAAGATCAAAATAGGCACAAAGTTTGAAAAAAAAAAATAATTAAAAACACAACTGTAGAAAGAAAGAAAAATGGAAAAAATAAGGAAGAAGAAAATGTAAAAGAGAGCGTAAAAATTTTAAAAAATCAAAAAAAATGCGCAAATGCAAATAGCCAATACAAAAAAGGAAAATGTTCAAAAGAGATGCAAAGTTTAGAAATTGTTGTAGAAATTTGTTTATTTTTCAAAATTTTAAAAATACTATTCAGAAAATTGTTAAAAAAATAAGAGAAAATGTAGAAGGTAAAAAGATTTTTTTTAAATATGCAAGTGCAAAAAATGGAAAAAATAGAAAAAATTCAAAAGATTGTTAGAAAAAATTGTAAAATGAACAATATGAAAATATTTTTAAAAAAATGGGAAAACAATGTTAAAAAGAGGGGAACAAATTTGGAGAAAATTTTTAAAATTTAAAAAAGGTAAAAAAATTTACACAATAAAGGTAAACAATTGCTAAGATGTTAAATAAAACAATAGAAACCGTTATGAACTGTTACGGTTAAAAGGGAAATAAAAAAATCGCTGAAAAGAGGTACAAAGTTTGGAAAAAAAAATGAAAAACAAACAACTGCAAAAAGGAAAAAACAATGGGAAAACATAAGAAAAGAGAAAATGTAAAAAAGGGATAAAAAATAGAAAAATGAAAGAAAATTAAAAGATAAACAATAGCAAATAATTGTTACAAAATTTTGAAAAATAAACAAATGTAAAAGAAAATTTTGGAAAAAAATTAAAAAATATATTTCAGACAAATTTTAAGAAAATTAAAAATTTAAAAAAAAAAGTAAAATCACTACGAAAATTTTTAAAAATATTCAGAAGAAAAAAATGGGAAAAAAATCAAACAATTGTTAGAAAATTAATTATAAATAAACAAGTATAAAAAGCGGTTAAAAATTTAGAAAAAAAAAATCACGCTCTTGTAAAAAGAAAAAGACGTTTTTAAAAAAAAAATCAAAATATCGACAGAAATTAAATTAAAATATTTAGTTCTTCCAGTTTGGCCACGTATGAGTTCATAGTATAAAAAATTAAAACTATTGAATCGGTCCTAACTCACAATCTCCATTTATCAAAAATTAATTAGTTGTAGCAATTAGTTTCGGGAATGACTCCCATCTTCAAGCTACCGATAATTATAAGTCCCAAAGGAAAAGTCAGAAAATATAAAATAAACGAAAACTGTAAAAATACCATATACTGTAAAAACCGTAAAATATGTAAGAAAATTTATACGGAATAATTAAACAATTAAGACAAACGCACATTTTAAAATTGTAAAGATAAAACCAGTTTTAACACGCACATGTTAAAATTATTTAATTATTCCCGATAATTTTTACAGTTTTCGTTTATTTTACATTTTCTAACTTTTCCTTTGCGACTTATATTATCTTTACCTTGACGTTAGGATTGATTCAGTAGTTTAAATTTTTTATAAAATTAATTATGTTCAATCAAAAAGTGCATGTAAAATATCAAAATTACCTGCATCGAAAACTTACAATATCGAATTTTTGCTTATAGAAACTCTAAAACAAAAAACGATAGCTAATTTCTCTTTTTTACCAATAAAGTAATCTTAAAAAGAAAAAAAATATCAGAAATGCCATCCCTATTTTTTGCTAAATCAAAATAGTTACCAAGTTATATATACACAGAGAGTCAAAATGATTGTCAAATCCGCTACCTATAGATAGTAACAGGGTGCAGGTATATGCCGCGTGTTTGTAATGAAGGTTTGAACTAAGTCAGTGTTGGAACATAGAAAGTAAATGGATCTGTCATAAATAAGAAAACGTAACCTATATTTGAAACTCGCATTATATAAACGACTATGGATCGGTGTTTCTGCTTGTAAAAATGAAATGTAATTATTTAACTTTACGAAATTTATGATTTTACAATTCAGTACTAACTGGTGTTTAACTAAATTTATTTATTATTTAAATTATAACATACAATTAGTATAATATTAAGTGACAAAACTGCATCTCTCAGTTCTTCTATGGTATGCATGCGGTTTCTGTATAGATTCCTATTTTTTAGATAGCCGAACATGAAGTAATCTAATGGGGTTAGATCAGGCGATCTTGTGGCCATCCTTGTGCTCTAAAACCTGGTCAGCAAAAAACTGTTGAAGATATTGGCAGGTTTGTCGAGCATTTGTGAGTATGTACCGTGCGAAAATAACGTGCTTCAAGCTCATTTTCTTGTAACTCTGCAATAAACAATTCCAACATATGTTGGTAACGTTGGGCTGTACAGTTTCCTCGAAGAAAATTGGCCCTATTATTCCTGCCTGGACATAGCTAACCAAACTCCAACTTTTACAGGATGCAATTGCGTTTCTCGAAATTGTGTGGATTTTCTGCAGACAACAGTTTTGTAAATTGATGTAGTCTGTTAGATAAAACCAGGCTTCATCCGAGAAAAATGATTTGTTTAGCAAGTCATCGTCCTTAAATTGTTATTAAACCAATGACAATATTCCAATCGCCTATCGTGATCTGTTGGTAATAATTCTGTACCGTAGAAACTTTATAGAGGATGAAAATGAACTTTCTTTTGACAGCTCATTGCGCTGAAGTGTAATGATAAGCCTATAAAAATTATAAAATGTAATAAACTATTTCACTTAATGTTAATATTGATTTTTTACCTGTTTGTTGAGCTATTACCACAGATAAATTCCCTTATTTTCTTACAATATTCCGGAAATACTATTGTTGGTGATATTAGATGTAAATATAAACGATTTGAAAAAAATTATAAGATAAATAATCGAAAGATACTACAACACGCACGCCAATGTCGCTAAATGTCAAAAAAAAATCATTTAATGTATGAAATTTGTATGTAGCTAACTTCGCTCATTAAATTGGTAATAAGTATAGATAAATTTTCCCGGAAAACAGTTTTTTTCTTACGACAATCATTTTGAATCACATGATATGTAAAAGCATCTAAATTTAACCTTCATTGTTTCTAGAATCCCACGAAATTCCATCAGAATCTATGATTTACAGTTAGCAAACTATTCTTGTTAAATATTTTCTTAAAATAAACATTTTATTATACATAGATATTAGTTAAATAAAATTTGGAAAGAACATACATAAAACCATCTCCATATCGATCTACATATACGCATAACATTTATCCTTGTACGGCACATATATCCATAGTAAAATACCAGACCAGATTATTCATATGTGTGCGGTTAGTACATCTGCTAGCCTGAGGCTGCATTAAGTTTACGACATGGGTCCGCTTCAGGATCAGATGTGTGTGTCGGCGCGCGAGACATGATAGCTTAAACATCACGCGCACACGAATATATGATTCGCGTTTGGGGTGGTGTACCAGCGTGTATCCGAGCGAAATTATTCAAAACAGAAATGTCCGTGACGGCTCTACATACAGAGCCACCTACACGGGAGCATAATCGTCGATTACACTGTGAAATGAAGTAATCATTGATGGAATTGAATTATCAAGCTACGAAGGAATTCGCATTCGGGATGTTAGGTATTTAATTCTAGAACAAATAGTTTGCGTTTGATACAGCGAGTGTATGTATACTTATTGAATGTCCTGCTGCTGACGAGTTGGAATAATTGGGATAGTCGTGTCGTGCCCACACATGAGTTTATGCCGGGTAGACGCGGTTATATGGAGGTAATTACTGTAAATGGTAAATTAGATCCATCAAGTTGGAATTACATATACGGGACTAAATGAATTTACACGTAATTTGACGTGACGCGATGATGTTGATAAATTGAAATAAGCATCGGCAGTGGATTCCATTAATTCGGATAAATATAGATATTAACCTATTAAAAACAAAAGATGAATAAGGTTGCATTTAACAAAATTTATATATCAAAAATGCAATTTACTATTCAAAAATTAAAAATAAATTGTGGAAAGAGTAAATAATAATTGTTTCAAAATGAATTACATCTCAGTAGGTACTGAGCTACTGAGTAACTAGTACTTGCATATTACAGGGTGATATGCAAGTACTCAATATATGCGACAAACTTTAAGAGTTGATTCCTGAGGTTATTTTGATCATAAAAGTTCATATGAGTATATGTCCAAAATGGTTTGGTTTTAAAGTTATTGAATGTTTAATAATAAATTATGAACTATGACTAACACGATATAATATCACAGTTGGTTCTTCAAAAACTATCGTGTTGAGAGGGAATTATTTATTTGTCATTTCTATATTTGTCAGAGTATTCATTCAGTTTATTACCAGTTTCTGTTTTCTAAAATGAATTACAATGCTGAGATGTGTGATATGCATTTCGTTTACGGTCTTGCCAATGGAAATTCGCGTGCTGCTAGACGTCTTTATGAAGAACGATACCCGAACCGTATCATACCGCATCATTCAATATTTGCCCGTCTTCACCAACGTCTTAGTGAAACGGACGACTGATAACGGGCACCCATCATCTACCATGTGATTCAGAAATGATTGTCGTAAGAGAAAAACTGTTTTCCGGAAAAATTTATCTATACTTATTACCAATGTAATGAGCGAAGTTAGCTACATACAAATTTCACGCATTAAATGAATTTTCTTGACATTTAGCGACATTGGCGTGCGTGTTGTAGTATCTTTCGATTATTTATCTTATAATTTTTTTCAAATCGTTTATATGTACATCTAATATCACCGACAATAGTATTTCCGAATACTGTAAGAAAATAAGGGAATTTATCTGTGGTAATAATAGCTCAACAAACAGGTAAAAAATCAATATTAACATTAAGTGAAATAGTTTATTACATTTTATAATTTTATAGGCTTATCATACACTTCAGCGCAATGAGCTGTCAAAAGAAAGTTACATTTTCATCCCTATAAAATTTCTACGGTACAGGAATTATTACCATTAGATCACGATAGGCGATTGGAATATTATCATTGGTTTAATAACAATTTAAGGGACGATGACTTGCTAAACAAATCATTTTTCTCGGATGAAGCCTGGTTTATCTAACAGGCTATATCAATTCACCAAAACTATCGTATCTGGTCTGCAGAAAATCCACACGAATTTCGAGAAAACGCAATTGCATCCCATAAAGTTGGAGTTTGGTTAGCTATGTCCAGGCAACGAATAATACGGCCAATTTTCTTCGAGGAAACTGTAACAGCCCAACGTTACCAACAGATGTTGGAATTGTTTATTGCAGAGTTACAAGAAAATAAGCTTGAAGCAGGTTATTTTCAGCACGATAATGCTCCAGCACATACTGCTCGACAAACTTGCCAATATCTTCAACAGTTTTTTGCTGACAGGTTCGTTAGAGCACAAAGATGCCCACCAAGATCGCCTGATCTAACCCCATTAGATTACTTCATGTTCGGCTTTCTAAAAAATAGGATCTATAGAAACCGCATGCATACCATAGAAGAACTGAGAGATGCAGTTTTGTCACTTAATAATTATACTAATTGTATGTTAATAATTTAAAGTAATAAATAAATTTAGTTAAACACCAGTTAGTACTGAATTGTAAAATCATAATTTAGTAAAGTTAAATTAATTACATTTCATTTTTACAAACAGAAACACCAATCCATAGTCGTTTATATAATGCGAGTTCAAATATAGGTTACGTTTTCCTTACTTATGACAGGTCCGTTTACTTTCTTAAACATTTATTAATTGTTAATTTGTAAGATTCTCTATCTCATTTCTTATTGCTTCTTTCAGTTGATCCATATTATGTAAGCGATTCCGATAAATATTATTGTTTAGATGACCAAATAAAAAAAAAGTCAAGCGGTGTAAGATCGGGTGATTTAAGTGGCCAACGTTCAAAGCCAATAACTCTGTTATCAAAAAATTCCTGCAAATACTCTCTTGTTTCTCTTGCTGTATGAGCAATAGGATTGTCATTTTGAAAATAGCCTAGCTGTAATTCATCATCGAATAATTGTTCCATAGATTCACGTAATATAAGTCTATATCTGGCTGCTGTTATTGTATCCTCAAAGAATATTGGTCCTCTATTATACGTCTCCTGGACATTTGCAACCCATATCCCTATATTTTTACTAAGAATTAAATTGATTAAATTTAGCACAGTTTGGGCACATTTAGCTCTCAAATTATTCAAGTTCAACACACTACTTACTCTTAATTTAATGGAGAACACTGATAGTTAGAATGTTAGAAATAAAAAGTTAGGTTCTTTGTTAAGCATGTTATTTTAACAATACCTAATCATATATTTATCATTTCCGAATGCCATTGAAAATATAATGATTCTAAAAATAAGTGTTTATTATTTTAATAACGTCTGTTAAGATTTGTATATAAATTTTTATACCACGTGGAGCCATCTATCGGTGGTTTTTGGGAACAAAGACTCACTGACGCACTGTGCATGCGCACAAAAGCAGTAGTGTTTGACAGAATGATGTAACAACGATGTAGCTATATTTATGTACACATATGTTATATCAATAAATCGCTTTTAACGTGTCCATTTTTACATACACACATCTTTAAGAACCAGCGAGTGAAAGGGTAAAAAGTATCAATTACATATACAATGTCTACTTGTTTTATTTAAATATAAATACTTTCTAATTTTTTTTATTCTTATATTTTTTATCTTTATAAATAAAATATCACTCCACCAGAAGTATCGCTGCGTACAACACTATTATTATTTCTCCTTCAGAAGTATCCCAGTAATACGAAAACAATCTACCAACCGCATTATTATACCCAATAAAAACCGCAAAGGATTTCTCCTTATAGGCATGTACTATGTGTATGTCTACCGCAAGCAACGGATGACGGATTGAATAATAGTTGTTTTGATAGCTCTGCGTGCGAAAACGCAATCGGCTATTAGATGATTCATACATGTACAATAATAACATTTAATAATTTAGTATTTACGATGTGATGCCAATCGTCAAACCCATCTTTGAATAATTTATTATTAGTAACATCTGAATTGCATACCGGAAAATATTGTATTATTGCAGCGAATAAAAATGTAGTTTTGATTTATTTGTGTAATCATTTACTTGTACATATACTAACTAATTTTAACTTCTGTTGCGTTTTGTATCTCTTGTTAACCTAAGCATCTAAACAACTAGTTGTGCACAATGAAATGAGATGGCGCTATAATGACATGTGTTGAACTGTAGATACGTGTATAGAGCTAAGGATTTTACAGCACAAATTGACGTTTAACGATAAACAATCCTTACGAAATTTGCTTTTCAAGTGTCGGAAGAAGTTACGCGGAAATTGTATAATTTCTATTATTATTAATGGTATAAATCAAATTGTTCAGAACGTGTACGATAGAATTCTGTGATTCGTTAATGATAGTGCTTTATATATCTTATTATAGATCGGTTTCTGAAGGAGATCTTTTTAGGTTATGTGAGTACATATTCTGGTGTTAATTTGTAAAAGTTTAAGGTAGCTATATACTACAACTTAATTAGGTAGTATTAATTGATTAGTGTAATTTTATTTCTACGACAGATTCATTAAAATCTTTTAGAAAAAAATAAGTAAGCTGTAAGTTGTGTGCTTTTATTATTTGACGTTTCATTGTAGTCCATGGACAATAAAGAGATGCATAGGAAGGCTATAAAAAGATTTATGATATATCCATGCATAAATACTATTTCAAAAAATCTTCTCAGAAACAAATAAATAGATTGTCTTCAAAAATTGTCTTTAGAGAAACAGAAGTAAAATCGTGTAACATTTTATGAAATATTCCTCCATTTGACGTTAACAAAAACAATATTTACACTTAGGGGAGGATATTAAATCTATCTTTGCACCGAATGAAAATAAATAGATTTCACGTTATCCCAAACCTAACTAAGATCGCCTTCTCTTTTCGTTGCTAAAAATAATAACACAAATAAATTCTGACCTTCTGGAAATCGTGAATGGACCCATCTCATATGAGATGTATACATATGTATCTATATGAACGTAATTTTTTGGTTTTTATATAGACTTATATATAAATATTTTATTTCAAAGCGAGATATGAAAAAAAAAAAATGTTTTGGGTATTTTTAGATCTTCGGCATGGTTTTACGTACCGTGAAGCAAAAAGTTACTAAGCGAAAGAGAAGATATGTAGTAACCGATATTTTCTCTCTTGCTCGTTCATCAAGCTTGAATCGTTTGAATATTGAAAAAGTAATTAAATATTTTTGTCGTTTTTAAACAGGGTGTAAATCTTAATATTGGTTTATTTAAAATAAAAAAAGATTAACATCATTTCCGGCTAAAACAAAAGTCTGATTCGGATATAAATACATACACAGAGATTCAAAATGATTGTCAAATCCGCTCCTATAGATAGTAACAGGGTGTAGGTATATGCCGCGTGTTTGTAATGAAGGTTTGAACTAAGTCAGTGTTGGAACATAAGAAAGTAAACGGATCTGTCATAAATAAGGAAAACGTAACCTATATTTGAACTCGCATTATATAAACGACTATGGATTGGTGTTTCTGCTTGTAAAAATGAAATGTAATTAATTTAACTTTACCAAATTATGATTTTACAATTCAGTACTAACTGGTGTTTAACTAAATTTATTTATTACTTTAAATTATAACATATAATTAGTATAATTATTAAGTGACAAAACTGCATCTCTCAGTTCTTCTATGGTATGCATGCGGTTTCTATAGATCCTATTTTTTAGATAGCCGAAGATGAAGTAATCTAATGGGGTTAGATCAGGCGATCTTGGTGGCCATCTTTGAGCTCTAACGAACCTGTCAGCAAAAAACTGTTGAAGATATTGTTGCAGGTTTGTCGAGCAGTATGTGCTGGAGCATTATCGTGCTGAAAATGACTTGCTTCAAGCTCATTTTCTTGTAACTCTGCAATAAACAATTCCAACATCTATTGGTAACGTTGGGCTGTTACAGTTTCTTCGAAGAAAATTGGCCCTATTATTCGTTGCCTGGACATAGATAGATAGATAGATAGATAGATAGATTTATTTCCTCATTGTATACATCAGTATATGAGAACGTCAATATATAAATATATAATATGTAAATACATAATAATATAAAATTAATTAAAGTAATATAAACGGACACATACATATACATTCAAAACTTACCAAAATTAAACTAAAACAAAGTTGCAAAATCGGAAGGGTCTGTACGAGGCGTAACAGATATAAGAATAGAGCTGACCATCAAACGCCCTCGATCGCGGCTCGAAATTCTTGGACAGAGTATACGCAGTGCTCCAATAAAAAGCACTTTAAGTTTTTCTTAAAAATTTTCGCGTTCGGACAGTCTCTGAAGCGAGGAGGAATACTATTAAAGAGTCTGACACCGACCGACAGCGGCGCTCTACCAGTCGCTATACACCGGCTAAACGGAGCCCTGAAATCGTCGCGACCCCGCGTGTTATGGTAATGAATGTCCCCGCCCCTCATACACAAATGTTGATTATTATATACATATAATAGTAATTCAAGTATGTAAATACTAGGAAGAGGCAAAATTCCGTATTTAATAAAAAAAGGTCTACAAGAGTCGGTACTTTTAATGCCCGCCAGACAGCGTATGACACGCTTTTGCGCCACAAATACACTGTGCGTGCTTCCACAAGCGCCCCAGAAGACGATGCCATACGATAACCTAGAGTGAATCTGGGCATGGTAATATTGTATTAGAAAATTATGTGGTAAGAAAGATTTTAATTTCCGAACTTGGAAGCATGAAACATTAATTTTTTTAATTAAGTCAATACAGTGTTCGTTCCAGCTAAGCCTGGCATCAATAGTTAAACCCAGAAATTTAGTAGATGTTTTACATTCTAGTTGTACATTATTCACCCCTACCTGGAGATCCGATGCTAGTGAGCTACAATTAGATAAGTTAAAAGCCATGTAATGCGTTTTCTTTAGGTTCATATGTAATTTATTGCCGGAAAACCACCGACTTAGCTCCTCTAATAGGACGTTGGCTCTCTCTTGCATGACTCTATAGCTCGAACCCGATACTATTCCGGTTGTATCGTCCGCGTAAATATGTATAGAGCTGTTAATGAAATCAACTATGTCATTTATGAATATAATAAAGAGAATGGGTCCCAAAATTGAGCCCTGTGGGACGCCTAGATTTACGGGTAGTAATGGAGATGAGAAATTGTGTAACACACCGTTAGCAGATACATACCTCACATTTACATATTGCACTCGATCTGAAAGGAAGGACTCAAACCAACTAGCCGCTACCCCACGAATACCATAACTTGCAAGCTTATCCAACAACATGCGGTGATCAACACAATCAAATGCGCGTGTTAGGTCGCAGAAAATACCTATAGGATGCTCTTTTTTATCAAGGGCACTAACAACGTCGGAAATAAATGAGCTCACCGCAGACATCGTGGAAAGCCCTTGTCTGAAACCGTGCTGGCTGTCCGTTAATACGTTGTTCTTAAACAAATGGTTTTCTAAACGGGTTAGCATGGCATATTCAAATATTTTAGAAAAAGCAGAGTTCAAAGAAATGGGACGGTAGTTGGCCACTTCCAATTGCGAATTTTTTTTATGTATAGGAGTTACAGCTGATATTTTTAAAAGTTTGGGAAAAACACCATTAACAAATGACATATTGACTAGTTCAGTGAGAGGTTTAACAACAGAATGTGCAATTCGTTTTAAAAGACTACTCGGTACATTATCTGGACCAGAGGTATTTTTATTATTTAACTTAGCTATAATATGAAAAAGTTCATCCTCGGTGCAAGGCGCAATATACATAGAATCGAAATTACAATTAAAATTGGCCCCCACGCAACATACTTCTGGGCGAACTGGCATTCCAGTTACTATTCGGAGCGGTTCCATTGTAAAATATTCGTTGAAGTGTTTAGCAATAAGGGAGGATCCTCCTCGTTGGAATCGGCAATCTTTAAAGTTATATTTTTATTGGCTTTATTGACGTTTTTGGTTGAGTTAATAATAGACCATGCTGCTCGGGTGGATTGTCGAGCCCAGATTTTATTTGTATAGTATTCGTCTTTGTTCTTTTAAGTAATGATGTATGTTTCTTTTTTGCCTCTTTATAAGCGAAATTTAGAACAGGATATTGAATCTGCAAATAAAATAGATCACGGAGCCTATGGCTAGACTGAATAACTTCATTATTTATCCATTTCTTTTTAACCCCACTATCCACCGCGCATGTTACCTGTTTTACCGGAAAAAAAATATTGAAGTGGTGCAAAAACGTGTCATGGAAAAACTCGAAAGCGCCGTTGAAATCCCTACAATTAGAGAATATCGGCCATTGTATATTGTGCAAAACGCGAGAAAATCCTTGAACAGATTGCTCGTCATTGAGCTATCCAAACTCCAACTTTTACGGGATGCAATTGCGTTTCGCGAAATTCGTGTGGATTTTCTGCAGGTCAGATACAATAGTTTTGTAAATTGATATAGTCTGTTAGATAAAACCAGGCTTCATCCGAGAAAAATGATTTGTTTAGCAAGTCATCGTCCCTTAAATTGTTATTAAACCAAGGACAATATTCCAATCGCCTATCGTGATCTAATGATAATAATGCCTGTACCGTAGAAACTTTATAGGGATGAAAATGTAACTTTCTTTTGACAGCTCGTTGCGCTGAAGTGTATGATAAGCCTATAAAATTATAAAATGTAATAAACTATTTTACTTAATGTTAATATTGATTTTTTACCTGTTTGTTAAGCTAATTACCACATATAAATTCCTTTATTTTCTTACAGTATTCAGAAATACTATTGTTGGTGATATTAGATGTAAATATGAACGATTTGAAAAAAATTATAAGATAAATAATCGAAAGATACTACAACACGCACGCCAATGTCGCTGAATGTCAAGAAAATTCATTTAATGTATGAAATTTGTATGTAGCAAACTTCGCTCATTAAATTGGTAATAAATATAGATAATTTTTTCCGGAAAACAGTTTTTTTTTTACGACAATCATTTTGAATCTCATAGTATACAAGATTACAATCACTTCTGATATTTGTTTCTTCATGATATATTTAATAAGCCATCCACCTTAGAACTGTCAATATACGAAACTCTGTGTATATCGTAAATTAATAATGTGTGTGTATGTAGTTGTGGTTATCACAGCGGTTGACCAATATAATTACAAGCACAGCTGTCTCTTCTGTCATGACGATCTTGCACGCAAGCTCCAGTAATAGTGTCGTCTGTAACCACAACGCACATGCGTTGAGAAATGATTATTCCTACCGTCTGCCTTGTCGAATGAACTACATGCATACAGCATACATATAATATATACAAATGACAACGGAAGAAGTGCACTAGAAATTATTTTAATGGCAATATACCGTTGAATATATCTATGTAAGTATATTTAGTTTCGCATAACTTTGCAAATGGGAAAATAGGATCGACGCGTTTAAGGATGTTATAAAACATTCCTTTTCTTTTTTTCAATTCGAAAAGGAACGCAAGTTAATTCCGCTCGGCTTTGTTTAATTGTCAACTTCGAGATTGAAATTTTTATATTAGCGTCTTCCAACGATGCTTTTATTGGATTTTTTTGCCTCTATTAAATTCTTTTCTTATTATCGCTTGCTTTTTATGTATCTCAAAAAAGAAATTCTACCGGAAGATGGCAGTATTCTCGTTCAATGTACACAGCGCCATCTGTCGGAAATTTTGCGAATTTGAAGAATTTCTGCGATTAGGATTTTAATAATAGCAAAATAGTTATTACACTTGTTTATTATTTATTTCAAGAGAGTTTTTAAAATGTTAATTAATAATGCAAAACAGTTCCTGATATCAGCTGTGGTGATATAGAGAAAGTGCAAAAATTGCAACCTGTTCTTGACACATACGTAAGTGCATTTATTTCTATTTGGGAATTAATTCTAATCGTTAGAAAGTGTAACGAATTTTTCCGTCGTATACGCAATAATTTAAAACTAAAAATATACTCTGAAAGAAGCTTTGGGTCTTCTATGTAATGGTGCTTATATCTTATACTTGATATTTTTATATTTGAGGTTAGAAATGTTTCTATACCATGTGATTCAAAATGATTGTCGTAAGAAAAAAACTGTTTTCCAGAAAAATTCATCTATACTTATTACCAATTTAATGAGCGAAGTTAGCTACATACAAATTTCAAACATTAAATGAGTTTTCTTGACATTTAGCGACATTGGCGTGCGTGTTGTAGTATCTTTCCATTATTTGTCTTATATTTTTTTTCAAATCGTTTATATTAACATCTAATATCACCAGCAATAGTATTTCTGAATACTGTAAGAAAATAAAGAAATTTATCTGTGGTAATAGCTCAACAAACAGGTAAAAAATCAATATTAACGTTAAGTGAAATAGTTTATTACATTTTATAATTTTATAGGCTTATCATACACTTCAGCGCAACAAGCTGTCAAAAGAAAGTTACATTTTCATCCCTATAAAGTTTCTACGGTACAGGAATTATTACCATTAGATCACGATAGGCGATTGGAATATTGTCATTGGTTTAATAACAATTTAAGGGACGATGACTTGCTAAACAAATCATTTTTCTCGGATGAAGCCTGGTTTTATCTGACAGACTATATCAATTTACAAAACTATTGTATCTGGTCTGCAGAAAATCCACACAAATTTCGAGAAACGCAATTGCATCCCGTAAAAGTTGGAGTTTGGTTAGCTATGTCCAGGTAACGAATAATAGGGCCAATTTTCTTCGAGGAAACTGTAACAGCCCAACGTTACCAACAGATGTTGGAATTGTTTATTGCAGAGTTACAAGAAAATGAGCTTGAAGCAGGTTATTTTCAGCACGATAATGCTCCAGCACATACTGCTCGACAAACCTGCCAATATCTTTAACAGTTTTTTGCTGACAGGGTTGTTAGAGCATAAAGATGGCCACCAAGATCGCCTGATCTAACCCCATTAGATTACTTCATGTTCGGCTATCTAAAAAATAGGATCTATAGAAACCGCATGCATACCACAGAAGAACTGAGAGATGCAGTTTTGTCACTTAATAATTATACTAATTGTATGTTATAATTTAAAGTAATAAATAAATTTAGTTAAACACCAGTTAGTGCTGAATTGTAAAATCATAATTTAGTAAAGTTAAATTAATTACATTTCATTTTTACAAGCAGAAACACCAATCCATAGTCGTTTATATAATGCGAGTTCCGATATAGGTTACGTTTTCCTTATTTATGACAGATCCGTTTACTTTCTTATGTTTCAACACTGACTTAGTTCAAACCTTCATTACAAACACGCGGCATATACCTACACCCTGTTACTATCTATAGGAGCGGAATTGACAATCATTTTGAATCTCTGTGTACTTGAGATGTTTATATTTGAGGTTAGAAATGTTTCTATATTGTATGGCTTCATTTCTGTATAAATAATTTTTAAATACCGACAAAATTTTATCAAAATCGGAGGTGACTTTGCTTGTTAATCTTACTCAATATAAATGTGCCCTAATATTTTTGATTTCTCATATTTTCCCATGTAATATCATCACTGACAATCGACTTTGTTCAATTCCCATTTATGCACGCGAATATACGCCCACTTGCATGGTTGTCACAAATTGTTAATTTTAAGTGCCTCACTTAAGAGTGAGATAGCAGCCGTGTTTTACAGTAGTCGGTTTTATGACTATTCTCCAACTACACACACATCGTTCCTCTGATCATGGCTTACATATTATGAATTATACAATATACACATTCAACGTATACTCATCGAGAACATCTGGTGCGTACGCACTAGTTCGGAACATATCAACAGTTATAAAGACCGCACAAATGTTGCCCTCTTATGATGTTTAATGTTTATGGTGTAATTATGAGACTGTATGTGAATATATAATACTTCATTTTAACTACAGTCGATATATAAAAAAAAGAGATAGGCTTGAAACTAGGACTATTTTTTTTTGTTGGTAGAAATTTAAAATGTAATAATTACAGTTTTTTTTTTCTTCCATGCGTATATCCGCAGGAGATGTGTTGAGTTGGTGAAGAAATAGTTCTATACTATTATTTAAGGCCGATAATGATTTTTTTTTGAAGTATTCAAAATGTTAAGTAATAAGAAATACTATACTAGGTGGTTCATTTATCTTAAAGCACTCTAAAGTATTATATAGTTTTATGAAAGTTTTAACGCATTATAACAACTTGGTAATCAGTTCTGGGTTATCGTTTGAAGGTCAAAAAAGTTTTCTGTATGGAAAGTGATGTTTATCTATACAAATTTTTTAAAAAGTATTCAATATATTTAAGATAAAAAAAAATGCTAAAATTCATATACCATGTGATTCAAAATGATTGTCGTAAGAAAAAAACTGTTTTCTGGAAAAAATTATCTATACTTATTACCGATTTAATGAGCGAAGTTAGCTACATGCAAATTTCATACATTAAATCAATTTTCTTGACATATAGCGACATTGGCGTGCGTGTTGTAGTATCTTTCGATTATTCATCTTATAATTTTTTTCAAATCGTTTATATTTACATCTAATATCACCGACAATAGTATTTCCGAATACTGTAAGAAAATAAGGGAATTTATCTGTGGTAATAATAGCTCAACAAACAGGTAAAAAATCAATATTAACATTAAGTGAAATAGTTTAATTACATTTTATAATTTATAGGCTCATCATACACTTCAGCGCAATGAGCTGTCAAAAGAAAGTTACATTTTCATCCCTATAAAGTTTCTACAGTACAGGAATTATTACCATTAGATCACGATAGGCGATTGGAATATTGTCATTGGTTTAATAACAATTTAAGGGACAATGACTTACTAAACAAATCATTTTTCTCGGATGAAGCTTGGTTTTATCTAACAGACTATATCAATTTACAAAACTATTGTATCTGGTCTGCAGAAAATGAGTTGCATCCCGTAAAAGTTGGAATTTGGTTAGCTATGTCCAGGCAACGAATAATAGGGCCAATTTTCTTCGAGGAAACTGTAACAGCCCAACGTTACCAACAGATGTTGGAATTTTTATTGCAGAGTTACAGGAAAATGAGCTTGAAGCAGGTTATTTTCAGCACGATAATGCTCCAGCACATACTGCTCGACAACCAATATCTTCAACAGTTTTTTGCTGACAGGTTCTTAGAGCACAAAGATGGCCACCAAGATCGCCTGATCTAACCCCCATTAGATTACTCATGTTCGGCTATCTAAAAAATAGGATCTATAGAAACCGCATGCATACCATAGAAGAACTGGGAGATGCAGTTTTGTCACTTAATAATTATACTAATTGTATGTTATAATTTAAAGTAATAAATAAATTTAGTTAAACACCAGTTAGTACTGAATTGTAAAATCATAATTTAGTAAAGTTAAATTAATTACATTTCATTTTTACAAGCAGAAACACCAATCCATAGTCGTTTATATAATGCGAGTTCAAATATAGGTTACGTTTTCCTTATTTATGACAGAATCGTTTACTTTCTTATGTTCCAACACTGACTTAGTTCAAACCTTCATTACAAACACGCGGCATATACCTACACCCTGTTACTATCTATAGGAGCGGAATTGACAATCATTTTGAATCTCTGTGTAGATGTAGAATGAAATATTAAATGCTATTTTAAAGAAAACAGCCTTGGTAAACTTCTAGTTATTTTATTAATAGATTTTTGTAAATTCTTGTCAATAATAAAATAATTATCAGAAATTAAATTAGCTTTATACTAGACGATTATAGGAATGAGAGATTTATTTCTCAATGCTACTTCTAATGCAGGCAGTTAATACAGAGGAGTTGGAATTTGGAACTAATACAATTTATTTTTTTAAATAAAAAAAAATAAATCTTTTGAATTCTTTTAATTAGATATCATTTCAATAGTGTCATCATGGGGAAAAATAAGGATGCATGTTTGTCTTTAAATGTAAGTACAAGTAGGTTTCGCTGGCTTATGGGGAGGGGGAATTGCACTCTTGTATACGTGCGTGGTCATCCCTTTGCTGCATATTTTAGATGTTACTGGGGCATTACAGGATACTTTCTTCTGAATTTAATCCCATCACAGAATCTCGTTAATTTTGAACGAAAGAAAAACAGCCGATTTTATGTTTTGTGGTACTAGAAAATTCACTCACTTTGAGAACTGTTCAAAACTAACTTTGGTTCTGATGATGTGCGATTAGCTCGAAATCGGTTGCTGTTTCAAATAGAGTTCGCGAGAATTAGAGTAATATTCGGGTATTCGATCTATCAAATCAAACTAAATAAATAAATTATTATTTTTAACATCTTCAGGAGGCATTAACAATATACAAAGATAAAATGAAACGAGATATAAAATTACAATTGCTTACAAGGTTATAGGTTGTAATGACAGCTGACAAAATAATAAATAGTTAAAACATTCAAATGCAAGACAGGGCCAGACGTATTAACAAATTTTATATCGGTAGTAGGTAGGTTGCCCTGGGGGCTATACGTGTTACGGCTTCTAAATCGTTAACTTGTTCATTATTAGGCTTTTACTAGAATAAATATTAAATGTATTCTCTAATTTTAATCATTTAACGTACTGAATGTTTCTTTTATTAATAAAATGGTGTGAACATCAATAACATGCACAACTTATTATTTAACATTATATCAAAAACATTTAAAGAGTACAAGAACTCTTACTCAGGGTGAGTACACTTATTTGGAATATTTAAATCAAATATCAACTTATTGATGTAAAATATTGCAATTATTATTATATTAAATGGATTCTCTAATTTTAATCATTTAATGTATTGAATGTATTTTTTTTATTAATAAAACACTGTAAACATCAATAACATGCACAATTTATTATTTATCATTATATCAAAAACATTTAAAGAGTACAAGAACTCTTACTCAAGGTGAGTACACTTATTTGGAATATTTAAATCAAATATCAACTTATTGATGTAAAATATTGCAATTATTATATTTAAATTTTTATATCGGTAGTAGGTAGGTTGCCGTAGGGGCTGTACATGTTACGCCTTCTAAATCGTTAACTTGTTTATTATTAGACTTTTAATAGATTAAATATTAAATTTTATTCTCTAATTTTAATGATTTATTGTATTGAATGTGTTTTTTTATTAATAAAACAGTGTAAACATCAATAACATGCACAATTTATTATTTAACATTATATCAAAAACATTTAAAGAGTACAAGAACTCTTACTCAAGGCGAGTACACTTATTTGGAATATTTAAATCAAATATCAACTTATAGATGTAAAATATTGCAATTATTATATTTATATTTTTATATCGGTAGTAGGTAGGTTGTCGTGGGGGCTGTACGTGTTACGGCTTCTAAATCGTTAACTTGTTTATTATTAGACTTTTACTTGATTAAATATTAAATTTATTCTCTAATTTTAATCATTTAATGTATTGAATGTATTTTTTTATTAATAAAACAGTGTAAACATCAATAATATGCACAATTTATTATTTAACATTATATCAAAAACATTTAAAGAGTACAAGAACTCTTACTCAAGGTGAGTATACTTATTTGAAATATTTAAATCAAATATCAACTTATTGATGTAAAATATTGCAATTATTATATTTATATTTTTATATCGGTAGTAGGTAGGTTGCCGTGGGGGTTGTACGTGTTACGGCTTCTAAATCGTTAACTAGTTTATTATTAGACTTTTACTTGATTAGGTAAATATTAAATTTATTCTCTAATTTTAATCATTTAATGTATTGAAGTTTTTTTTTTTATTAATAAAACAGTGTAAACATCAATAACATGCACAATTTATCATTTAACATTATATCAAAAACATTTAAAGAGTACAAGAACTCTTACTCAAGGTGAGTACACTTGTTTGGAATATTTAAATCAAATATCAACTACTATCAAGTATATTTTGGATTCTTAAAACAACTTTTAAATCTTCCGCTATCATAAAAGATGAATTCACAACCATGCCTACCAATTTATACCTATTTATCAACTATCATTTACAAAATAGAATAACCTCAAAATTTTCGAAATTTTAAATACTTATTTACACAGAAATTTAAACATGCACTTCACAAAACACCTCGAACATCATCTTGCATACACGCCAAATTATTTCAGAATGGAGTTTCCTCGCAGTGCAAAACCAAAGATGTTGCAGAAAAGGATCCACATCAAAAGCACATATGGTATCAGGAAATCCAAGGGAAAATCTCCTTCAAAGCATCCAAAGTATATAATTATATTCAAAACGGCAGATACATGTACGATTCCACAAAAGAAAAGGTACCAAGATAAGTTAATACAGCAAATTTCTTCTAATGTTGAAATACCTTGACATTTCTTCTATAAGCTTTTAGCCCGATGGTAGATACATCGATTCACAAAGAAGATTTGATTTCGGATATTTCGTTAGTGAAATATAATTTAATTTACGAAAAAATGAAACAATCTCCTTCAGAAAAAAAATGTTATCAACAACCACCTCGTCTCCATAGACCCCAACTTTTTATTTAATAAGAACTACACTGAGTCTCTGAGACCCCTTAACTATAAACTAGATTGAAATCATATGGTTACCGGACGATAAATTTATACATATCTATATAAATTGATTAACCCTCAATATATACTGGATTTACAAAGAGAGGTATACATAAAATAATAATTACGTCTACTGTGGTTGGTAATTCATCCTAAGTTCCACAACAATATACAACTTTTCTGTTTGGTTTGTATGATTTTCTGAAGAAAAGTGTGATGTATTTAGTTACTATTATATGATTCTTATTAGTGTGCTTACAGAGAAAGCATAATAGAAAATCACCACACTAGATAAGGCTGTTTTAAGCTCAGCCTTTTCCCTATACAATAGCTTTAAAATAAGCGTGGATATCCACTAACCTCACTCGGACATTCAACATATACGCACACACAAATAAATAACGAGTCTGTCTCTCTCGTTTAACGCTCCAGTTTCTGCTATATTTCCCGTAATATACTAGTTAAGCTGGTCGCCGCTACCCGGTTCGCGAAAACAGGAAGTAACGCTGAACGAGTTGTGTGTGGGAAACAAAAGAAACAAGTCCCTCTCTAGCGGCAAATCTACGGTACGTAGCGGCATTAAGTAATTATATGCCTATGTTACAATTCTAGTAAGTCTACTTGCTGCTATTCTACTACTGTTGTACCTTTTACCGTTAACGCACAATTATTCCAATATGCAATTATGAAATTATATTTATACATATACAGGGTGATTCTTAATATATGTCACAAATTGCGTGGACTGATTCCTAGGGTTATTATGATCATAAAAGTTCATATGAATGTATATCCTAAACCGCTTCGTTTTAAAGTTACAGGGTGTTTAATGATAAATTAAAAGTTCCCCAGTGACCAACTATATTTATTTCATATTTTATAAATATTTAAAAAATATTAAATCCTTCTTGAATATTAGTTATATGAATATAATATGCATAAAATATATTAAAGAAAATATATTAGGAAAACATTTAAAAAATATATATGTTATGTAGCATTAATAATATTTTATTGCAAATGTTTTCTCAATATATTTTTCATAACTCTGCAAGAATATTTTGCTTTGTATTTCTGTAAATATTTATTTCATATAAAAAAAAAGATTGAATTTTTGCTTTTGTACATTTGATGCGTACGACGAATAATATAAAATGGGTAAAATATGCATACATATTAAGTAGGTATGTACCTATTTAAAATGATAGTTTAAAGATTAAATTAGATAATATATATCTAATATGATTTAATTAGTATCTAAGTTGAGCGCTGTAACTTTTCTATTAATATATCTGCGTTTTGTATTATATTATTTGTAATATTTGTAAGTAGCGAACGTCAACACAACACCTCTATTCATTACGGTGCCGGTGTTATATGATTTAGTGTGTTATGCGTCTACGGATTAGGTACATAGAATGCATACGCGCACGTGCGTATCATCAACGTTTTCATTCGTTTGTCCGTTACATGTTATAGTTTATAATAGTATACGATTAGGCAGATTAGGGTTAACTGTGTAATTAATTGTTGCGGTGTGGTGTTTAGTTTTTGTGGTGACTACGAGGTAAGCAAAAACTTTGAACATGTCATGGCATTTATAAGATAATTGGAATGCTCAATATCGTTATGTACAGAAATCGTAATATATATAATTGTAGGAATTTATGCATCATATATGTACTGCATCTACCAGATAAATTGCTAGTTGATTTGCTTAAGAGATTCATCTCGGTAGATAAGCGTCATAACCTCAAATAGAGGTTAGAATACGTTGTGTTGTTTTATTGTTTGTACGTAGAATGTTTTCAAATATTATGAAATAAAGTAAAAATAAGCATCGTAAGTATTAGAATGTAGCTACCATCCCAATTATTGTAAATGCTCCAAATGTATTAGTAGGTGTTGATAATGTTGTACGATGTTTTATTCATGGAATGATCTAATACAATTGGCATTGCTTTAGAGGCCACAAGGAAACGCCATGAGAGCGCCACTACCGAAGATATGAAAAAAGCCATAGGGTTGTACCTGGCACCAGCCAAGGTTAGACTTAAAAACGAGTATTTTTCATTTTTATTGGCTTATTCAAATAAAATGGTAATAAATACGTTTGTTTTTTTTATTTAGAACACTTCAATTAAAACAAAGTGATTAATTTGATAAACCTTCAGTATGCCTTAAAAGATGCCAGAATTATTGATTATTAACTTGTATGGTGAGTGTGAAAAAAACAAGTTCTTGCCTTTTAGACAACTCTATGCATGTTTCAACTTTTCGTTATCGACTTTATACATTCTAAATAACCAAGAACAATTTTAGTTCATTTTGACAAATTAAATAGATTGCATAAAAAATCTCAATTTTCATATAAATATTTTACAAATATAGCGCTTACATTAATTTTAAAATATGGAATAAATATTTTAATTAAATATTTTATCTATATTTAGAAAAAAATATGAAAAATATATTCAAAAACCTCTCACGACAAATATTTATATAATATATTTTTAAAAATATCTATGTAATATTTCTGGCTGTTAGGGTTCATTCAAAATTTGATATTATAATATTGAAATAACAAATAAATGTTTTCCCTTGAAGGTGTAGTGTTAAATCTTGTTAGTTATGCTAATATAATAAAATTTTCAATTGAATGTTAAACGCCCCTGTGACTAAAACTAAGCCGTTTAGACATACATGCATATGAGCTTTTATGTTGAATGCCCAACGATCGATTGTAATTTTATAACTATTAATTACGCGGATGATACTTCCTTCCTTGTGATGGGAGACAATCTGGACATCGTAACTAAAGCTGTTTCAGACTCTCTAGAATGCATTTAAAAATGGTTACAGGCTGCTTCTCAGATGCTGCTCCCATCAGAGTAAGATTTTTGCCATGGTTTTCCCTTACTCCTTGGCGAATAGTGAGAGATAAGTAAAGTCATTCCATGGGCGCAAATATAATAAAAAAATATAAAGAAATTATTTAATTAGAATAGAAACATTTCAATTGTTATAGAATCCATATAGTGCTTAGAATAAGTAGCCTCGTGTAGTACCTTTAAGTATATTAAGAATGAATTGTAATTACTTAGCTTTTCCTAAATAAATCAAAACTACGTGATTTCTTAGACGGACATGTCCAAGAATAAAAGAAAGTAAATTTAGCATACATCAGAATAAAAAGTTGAAAACGCTCCATCAAGTTTCCTAACGGTGCTTCTCAGTGGCACAATATATAAGCAGGTATAAAAATATAATAACTGCGTTCTCAGGTAAATCACGTCATGAATACTAGCCGTTTAATAAATAAGTGAAACCCACGTGACTGTGTGACCGATCTTTCGTTTTGAAAATCATTCATTTCAACGAAACGAGCTGGTTTTTCGCATCACTTGGATAATATAGGTAATAACAGGTATAATCGGTGGAAAATCGAATAACGAAGTTCAAAACAAGAGGTACGAAATGCGTTGGCATGCGCGACCAGGCGATTTATGAACAATATCGCAATATTGCGTTATCGACAAAACTGATAAGGTTCTGGAGTATATATTATTAACAATAGCCAGTAATACCCAAGGTTATCCGATGTGGGTAAGTTGAAATTTGAAATGAAAAAGTGCTAAGAATTGTTTGACAGACGTTCTATATCAATGTTGGGCATTATTTATTTATTTGAATAATTGTTTTTGTTAATTGTTCTATATTCAGTACAAGTTCTGAAGTTGTTTTAACCAAATAAGTCATTAAATCGTCCTGGTTAAATAAGTATAGTCTTGCTTAAAGTTAAGAAGGATGTATTACTCTTGTACAGACTGCTTCAAAATTAATCATATCTCAGTAGGTACTGAGTAAATAACCTTGCATATTATAATAAGCTGCTTACATTTTATGATAACCAATTATATTTCTATAAGTATACAGTGTGAGTCTGTAATCTGGAATAAAGTCAGTAAAGCGAAGACAGTATTTTTTCCGGAAATATGCTCGGACACGTCGATTAGTATTTTAAATTGCCCACTCTTTCATCTGAGAAAATTTTATACAGCGTGTCCCAAATTTGAGATATGACGTCATCGACAATTTTTTTAAATGGCAGCCCTAATTTTTTTATAACTATTCTTAAAGGGTATATCAAATTACACATGCGTACCAAATTTCAAGTTTTTATTCCTTGTCATTAAAAAGATATTTAATATATATGAAGAAATCTGATTCACCTCAATCATATCTCTTCTACAATAAATCTTCAAAATGTTGTCCATGTACTTCCTGACAATACCCTAAACGGAACCGAAACTCATTTCGCACATTTCTAATTACTTCAGCGGAAATTAGCCTACACTCCTGTCTTATTCCTTTCTTTCAACACCTCAATATTTTCCGGTTTGGTTTTTAAAAACTTTGCCTTTCAAGTCCCCATAAAAATAGTCCATTGGTGTTAATCCGGAGATCTGGGTGCCATTCAAAAGTCCTCTTCTACCAATCCATCTGCCTGGAAACACATCATCTAGATACTCACGGACAAGTCTTGCAAAATGAGGAGGCGCACCGTCTTGTTAGAACCAGATGTTTCTATTCTGGACATCAGCTTCAAGCGGATCAGGGAATAGAGTAGCCAAATTCGGAACTAGTTCTTCCTGATGCAAGAATTCTAAATATCTCGCTCCATTGAGATCTTCTTGGAAGAAAATTAGTCCTATTACTCGATCGCCAACAATGCCTGCCCAAACATTGACTTTTTCTAGATGTTGAGTGTGGCCTTCCCTCATCCATCGTGGGTTGTTGTCTGCCCAATAACGACAGTTTTGACGATTTACCTCACCGTTTAACATAAACGTTGATTCGTCAGAAAATAGAACGTTTTTCTATGTTTACAACATTTCTGTCTAGTAGATCCATCATTTGTTCGCAAAACTGAAGTCTTCGATCCGGATCATCTTCGGTGAGTTCCTGGAGGATTGTCAATTTATAGGATAAAATTTGTGCGCTTTAAGAGTTCTTGCCACCGAAGACTGGCTAATTTCGAGTTCCCTACCTATCAGCCTACTGGAGATATAAGGATTTTCTTGAACAGAAAGAAGTACATTAAGTTTTACTTCTTCATTGAGCTCACTCTGACGATGATTATTTGTTTTCCTTAAATGCCCGTTTTCCCGAAACTGTTTTTCAATCTTGCTTACGGTACTTTGAGATATGGGTGGTAAATCAGGATACTTCTCTGTGAATAAATGAGCAACTTCATTTTGTGTTCTTGTCCTATCTCCGTAGCCAATCATCATTAAAATTTCAATTTTGTGAGTTTCAGTTAAATATGGCATTATGGTCGATTTTTCAACAAACGGTGTTTCTCACGAAACGACAAACTAATAAGTGTCCTCGCTCAATACGAGTCGAATACTAGCTTCACTTCTTACTTATTTTTATTACCTTGTTTTTTGACATTGTGATAAGACGTTCTGACCTGGTTTGACAAAAAAAAAATGATAAACAAAAACCCTTTGACGTGCCATTTTTAAACTTCACAAAAATAAATTTGAATCAGATTTCTTCATTTTTCGAATTTTCGTTATTGTTAAATATCTTTTTAATGACAAGGAATAAAAACTTGAAATTTGGTACGCATGTGTAATTTGATATACCCTTTAAGAATAGTTATAAAAAAAATTAGGGCTGCCACTTAAAAAAATTGCCGATGACGTCATATCTCAAATTTGGGACACGCTGTATAAAATTTTCTCAGGCAATTTAAAATACTAATCGACCGAGCATACACAGAGATTCAAAATGATTGTCAATTCCGCTCCTATAGATAGTAACAGGGTGTAGGTATATGCCGCGTGTTTGTAATGAAGGTTTGAACTAAGTCAGTGTTGGAACATAAGAAAGTAAACGGATCTGTTATAAATAAGGAAAACGTAACCTATATTTGAACTCGCATTATATAAACGACTATGGATTGGTGTTTCTGCTTGTAAAAATGAAATGTAATTAATTAACTTTACTAAATTATGATTTTACAATTCAGTACTAAATGTGTTTAACTAAATTTATTTATTACTTAAATTATAACAGATAATTGTATAATTATTAAGTGACAAAACTGCATCTCTCAGTTCTTCTATGGTATGCATGCGGTTTCTATAGATCCTATTTTTTAGATAGCCGAACATAAAGTAATCTAATGGGGTTAGATCAGGCGATCTTGGTGGCCATCTTTGTGCTCTAACGAACCTGTCAGCAAAAAACTGTTGAAGATATTGGCAGGTTTGTCGAGCAGTATGTGCTGGAGCATTATCGTGGTGAAAATAACCTGCTTCAAGCTCATTTTCTTGTAACTCTGCTATAAACAATTCCAACATCTGTTGCTAACGTTGGGCTGTTACAGTTTCCTCGAAGAAAATTGGCCCTATTATTCGTTGCCTGGTCATAGCTAACCAAACTCCAACTTTTATGGGATGCAATTGCATTTCTCGAAATTCGTGTGGATTTTTTGCAAACCAGATACAATAGTTTCGTAAATTGATATAGTCTGTTAGATAAAACCAGGCTTCATCCGAGAAAAATGATTTGTTTAGCAAGTCATCATCCCTTAAATTGTTATTAAACCAATGACAATATTCCAATCGCCTATCGTGATCTAATGGTAATAATTCCTGTACCGTAGAAACTTTATAGGGATGAAAATGTAACTTTCTTTTGACAGCTCATTGCGCTGAAGTGTATGATAAGCCTATAAAATTATAAAATGTAATAAACTATTTCACTTAATGTTAATATTGATTTTTTACCTGTTTGTTGAGCTAATTACCACAGATAAATTCCCTTATTTTCTTACAGTATTCAGAAATACTATTGTTGGTGATATTAGATGTAAATATAAACGATTTGAAAAAAATTATAAGATAAATAATCGAAAGATACTACAACACGCACACCAATGTCGCTAAATGTCAAGAAAATTCATTTAATGTATGAAATTTGTATGTAGCTAACTTCGCTCATTAAATTGGTAATAAGTATAGATAATTTTATCCGGAAAACAGTTTTTTTCTTACGACAATCATTTTGAATCACATGGTATTTCCGGAAAAAATACTGTCTTCACTTTACTGAATTTATTCCAGATTACAGACTCACACTGTATAATAGGACAGCCATAAACTTACTACAAAATATTTTAAAACTCGCATTTATTTACGTCTCCATAAACTTTTAATCGAAGCTAGGTCGTGACACAGACTGTTTAATAGTCTAGTTTAAAGTTGAGAAGAAAGTATTATTACTCTTGTATAAATAATTCCATTACGTCAATATTTAAGGATTGACAACCGTAGAAATTATATTTACTCAAACAAAAAGAAATACACATTGTTTCCCCTAATCATTCAGGAAAGCATTAATAACCCAAGCAGAAACACTTTCTACGCAAGTATTTTCTATTTCCGTCAAAAATAATTGCAGTCCGTAGTGGAACAATAAAACTTAATCGAAACGAAACCATAGCAGTTATTAACTTGAACACCACTGCTGTCAGTATTTTCTCACCTTAATCGACAAAATGAAACCGTCAACTTCAGAAACTTTCTAATCTGTAGATATCAAATTGAATTATTGTCGCTTTGAATTTTTTGTTATCGTGTTAATTCTTTCAATGTTAAATCAAATTCGAAATGCAGCCTTATTTGCAAATCTCTACACCTATTTTTCGTTCAACTATATACTAGAGCGATTATACGATTAGAAATGGAACAACATCACTTGGCCATACCAGTCGTGATAGAAGTTTAATTCTTTTACTTTCCCAAATTGTGATTTGCGGTTTTAATAATTGCGGTGAATATTCATTGTATTATTTTAATGCAGGTGAACGGAAAAATAAATGACAAGGGGAAACAAATAAAAACAGTACTATATACAAGTCCTAGTTACTCAGTACCTAGTGAGATGTAATCATTTTGAAAGACAGTGTACAAACGCCTAATTCACATTAAATGTAAATATAAAAACTCTTGATGAGATGCATATTTTCTTATCACAAAGTTAATACTACTTTAGCCACTTGATATCACCTGTGGATCTGTGTTTTTGTATCTGTTGAGATTCATCTTCGTTGGTGTCCTGTGTTTCACTTGACACAAATTAGACTACCGTGCATGAAGTTAAAATTTAAAGCCTCCTGTCTTCCAATATACTAAAAGATATAGCGAGCCAACAGGATCACCTATCATCGCCAGCTGATTCGTTTTTGAATACCTGGCGATCGCTCGTGACAGTGTGCATTCGATGAAGTGCTGAGCGCAGGTGCCTACAGTTATGCAGTTGGTATAGGGACAGATGTTTAGTTCTACTCTGTTTATTAGTAGTGAGGTTCGACGGAATTTCAAAAGGATGAGAACGAAGAGCGAGTTTAAATGCAAATAAACTGTCGTCATTTGACAGCTGTCATTATTTAACCTAACAACATCCCTGTCTAACTTGAATTAGACAAATAGTGACGTTTTCCCCTTCGAAGGGGATGTAGTTTAGATATCAATCCTCAGAGGCGCTGGTGTCAACATGCAGGTACATAAAGTTGCTTACATATCAGGAAGGAATTTCAAAAAATATGTTAATAAGATTGCATATAATTTAGGCGCAAGTATGCCACCACAATTATCATTTACCATGTGATTCAAAATGATTGTCGTAAGAAAAAAACTGTTTTCCGGAAAAAAATATCTGTACTTATTACCAATTTAATGAGCGAAGTTAGCTACATACAAATTTCATACATTAAATGAATTTTCTTGACATTTAGCGACATTGGCGTGCGTGTTGTAGTATCTTTCGATTATTTATTTTATAATTTTTTTCAAATCGTTTATATTTACATCGAATATCACCAACAATAGTATTTCTGAATACTGTAAGAAAATAAGGGAATTTATCTGTGGTAATAGCTCAACAAACAGATAAAAAATCAATATTTACATTAAGTGAAATAGTTTATTACATTTTATAATTTTATAGGCACTTCAGCGCAATGAGCTGTCAAAAGAAAGTTACATTTTCATCCCTATAAAGTTTCTACGGTACAGGAATTATTACCATTAGATCACGATAGGCGATTGAAATATTGTCATTGGTTTAATAACAATTTAAGGGACGATGACTTGCTAAACAAATCATTTTTCTCGGATGAAGCCTGTTTTATCTTAACAACTATATCAATTTACAAAACTATTGTATCTGGTCTGCAGAAAATCCACACGAATTTCGAGAAACGCAATTGCATCCCGTAAAAGTTGGAGTTTGGTTAGCTATGTCCAGGCAACGAATAATAGGGCCAATTTTCTTCGAGGAAACTGTAACAGCCCAACGTTACCAACAGATATGTTGGAATTGTTTATTGCAGAGTTACAAGAAAATGAGCTTGAAGCAAGTTATTTTCAGCACGATAATGCTCCAGCACATACTGCTCGACAAACCTGCCAATATCTTCAACAGTTTTTTGCTGACAGGTTCGTTAGAGCACAAAGATGGCCACCAAGATCGCCTGATCTAACCCCATTGGATTACTTCATGTTCGGCTATCTAAAAAATAGGATCTATAGAAACCGCGTGCATACCATAGAAGAACTGAGAGATGAAGTTTTGTCACTTAATAATTATACTAATTGTATGTTATAATTTAAAGTAATAAATAAATTTAGTTAAACACCAGTTAGTACTAAATTGTAAAATCATAATTTAGTAAAGTTAAATTAATTACATTTCATTTTTACAAGTAGAAACACCAGTCCATAGTCGTTTATATAATGCAAGTTCAAATATAGGTTACGTTTTCCTTATTTATGACAGATCCGTTTACTTTCTTATGTTCCAACACTGACTTAATTCAAACCTTCATTACAAACACGCGGCATATACCTACACCCTGCTACTATCTATAGGAGCGGAATTGACAATCATTTTGAATCTCTGTGTATTCTAGGTTGAAAATTCGCTTGTATTTATTAACCATTTCAATAAATCTATTTAATTTCATTGATAAGTAGCACCTCTGTTAAGAAAGCTTTTTATTCTAGAGCAAAAATGATTATTTCGTTTTTAGTCATTCATGTTGACAATTAGAAAATTAAATGAAAGCTACGAATTTTAAATCACAGTTTTACAAAAAAAATATATGTTCATGAAGTCGTGAAGTAGTTATTTAGATATTGTACACTATTTAAGTGTTTGTATAATACGTTGACTGGAAATCACACATTTGGTTACAGCCCTGAATTATTTCTTCTGCGGATCTCAATAGTCAATAGTTTACGCTACTCCAGTGGAGAATTTGGGCGATTTGCGAAATCGGATAATTGCTGGGTGTAACTCAATTAGAAACGACCCTGATAGTGTGTTTGAAAGAGTTCGACAGTCAATGACGAGAAGATTGAATGCTTGTATCCAGGCTGGAGGAAGCCATTTCGAACATTTATTGTAGATTGAGCAACTTTACATGTACTTTTTGATAATGAAATGTTGTTACTGTCGCAAATCTTGTTCGCCCTGTATCTTCGAAACAAAGGGGTTTTTCAAAAACCATCATAGGGCAAAATATTCTTAGAATAGGCCAAGGAATAATCCCTTGAATTTTTGCCGCATGTTTACCGAACATCCTGTATAGTGATTTTGTGAATTTCAAAGCAGCCAATCTTGCTAAAGAATTTTGCTTCAAAGACAGCTTATTCTACTCAGAAAAGTATTTGAAAGTTCAAATTTAAATACAAGTAATAAACTGTCGTCATTTGACAGCTGTCATTATTAACCTAAAAACTAGTTTTATAAAATTCACATGCAATAATTTACACCTTATCCAATAACATTCCCCAAACAATACTTGCATTCCAGCATTCGCGTGACAAATATCGAAGGATTATATCCGTCACGATTTCCAACACGAGAAAAAAGAAAATACTATAATTTTAATTAATATACCTGCTATATAACGCTTTTCAACTCGGGTTATTTTTTCAATTTGTATTTAAACAATTTTGGTGCACCGAATATTCGGGGATTTTAGAAATTAATCGCGTCCGCAGAACCGGCAGTGCGTTATGTCACGGAACAGTACTACCAACTGCCCAATTTAATATTTTATATATGCGTATGTGCCCGATCATACGCGTAAACGTATGGGCAGATCATTTTTGCATATAAATCAAAGGCATTAACGGAATACTGTGATGCAAATAATTCGTATTTGCGTTGTGTAGTTTTGATAAATGTATTTCTATTTGCAAAATTGGTATGAACGATTCTAACACACGGAAAATAACCTGGTAAAGTTTTCTTATGTATTACATTAAATACAAACCACCTAACTTCAAAAATAATGTTCATAGAAATTAATAAAATACTAAAACCACTGGGATTTTGAGATATATGCACATACCCCTGTGACCAACTATATTTATTTCATATTGTATAAATATTTAAAAAATATTAAATCTTTCTTGAATATAAGTTATATTAATATAATATGCATAAAATATATTATAGAAAATGTATTAGGAAAACATTTAAAAAATATATATGTTATGTAGCATTAATAATATCTTATTGCAAATGTTTTCTCAATATATTTTTCATAACTCTGCAAGAATATTTTGCTTTGTATTTCTGTAAATATTTATTTCATATAAAAAAAAAAAATGAATTTTTGCTTTTGTACATTTGGTGCGTAGGACGAATAATATAAAATGGGTAAAATACGCATACATATTAAGTAGGTATGTACCTATTTAAAATGATAGTTTAAAGATTAAATATATATAATAATATATATCTAATATGATTTAATAAGTATCTAAGTTGAACGCTGTAACTTTTCTATTAATATATCTGCGTTTTGTATTATATTATTTGTAATATTTGTAAGTTGCGAACGTCAACACAACACCTCTATTCATTACGGTGCCGGTGTTATATGATTTAGTATTGTTTATGCGTCTATGGATTAGGTACATAGAATGCATACGCGCACGTGCGTATCATCAACGTTTTCATTCGTTTGTCCGTTACATGTTATAGTTTATAATAGTATACTATTAGGACAGATTAGGGTTAACTGTGTAATTAATTGTTGCGGGGTGTGTTTTAGTTTTGTGGTGACTACGAGGTAAGCAAAACTTTGAACATGTCATGGCATTTATAAGATAATTGGAATGCTCAATATCGCTATGTACAGAAATCGTTTAATAATATAATTGTAGGAATTTTATGCATCATATATGTACTGCATCTACCAGATAAATTGCTAGTTGATTTGCTTAAGAGATTCATCTCGGTAGATAAGCGTCATAACCTCAAATAGAGGTTAGAATACGTTGTGTTGTTTTATTGTTTGTACGTAGAATGTTTTCAAATATTATGAAAATAAAGTAAAAATAAGTATCGTAAGTATTAGAATGTAGCTACCACTCCAATTATTGTAAATGCTCCAAATGTATTAGTAGGTGTTGATAATGTTGTACGATGTTTTATTCATGGTATGATCTAATACAATTGGCATTGTTTTAGAGGCCACAAGGAACGCCATGAGAGCGCCACTACCGAAGATATGAAAAAAGCCATAGGGTTGTACCTGGCACCAGCCAATGCTAGACTTAAAAATGAGTATTTTTCATTTTTATTGGCTTATTCAAATAAATGATAATGATAATGATAATAAATACGTTTGTTTTTTATTTAGAACACTTCAATTAAAAAATAGTGATTAATTTGAATAAACCTTCAGTATGCCTTAAAAGATGCCAGAATTATTGATTATTAACTTGTATGGTGAGTGTGAAAAAACAAGTTCTTGCCTTTTAGACAACTCTATGTATGTTTCAACTTTTCGTTATCGACGTTATACATTCTAAATAACCAAGAACAATTTTAGTTCATTTTGACAAATTAAATAGATTGCATAAAAAATCTCAATTTTCATATAAATATTCTACAAATATTTTAGAAAAATATAGCGCTTACATTAATTTTAAAATATGGAATAAATATTTTAATTGAATATTTTATCTATATTTAGAAGAAAAAAAAATATGAAAAATATATTCAAAAACCTCCTATGAAAATTATTTATAAAATATATTTTTAAAAATATCTATGTAATATTTCTGGCTGTTAGGGTATTGGCATTAGTGATATATAAAACTGTTTCTTTACGTTAGCAGCTACAACCTGCTTTTATTTGATAGAAAAGTTTTATTTTCTTGAAAAAAAAAAATGCATACAGCATGCAAACCGTCTAGTTGTTAGCACTCAAATACCACAAGCGACGAATTCTGATTCTAATAGTAATGTTAGAAATAGCTCGGAGCGAGATGCATTCGTTGAATTATTGCACCGGCAAAATCACACATGCTACTAGCTACTTACTACCTTTCTAATGTGTGTGCTCGCATTATATGTCGGCCGTACACAGACGACCACAAATTATTGTGAGCCGAACAACACATAGTGTTTAAAAATACCAATGAAAATATAACCAAAAAAAAAATTGGGAAATCTCGTAATGAAATACCTTTCGTTAGACCGCAGGAATAGACTTCAGTTTCTGCCAAAAAACATCTGTGGCATATTTATTAAGGACAGTATTTAAATACCTTTAGTATGTTATACAAATAGGTTATGTATTTTCTGCAGCTTGGATCTTATTTGATATTATTTATATAGATGTTTAAACTGCATGGTTTTGTTGGTGGTGTCAAAATAACACATGTAAAAGAGTTTATTGACAGAAGAATTACTTGAATCTTAGAAAGAAAGAAAAAAACGAGTGTGTTGAAATATTAATGAAACGAAGCAAAACTATAATATCTACACACAAATTTTTTTATCAATTTGAATATTTTTATTTATTCAGAAATCGAAACTTAATATATATTTAAATGAATTAAATCTTGTTGGTTAGAACATAAGAGTAAATTCTCTGAAAACACAATATACTCTTAGAACAAATAGTATAAATATTTGCATTGAAGTATACTTCCTCCAAATGAACATTCTTATTGTTGTAAGGAATAAATTTATGCAATCATAATGAGAAAGACTGTAGATTCAAAATAAAATCCCTTATACGTTTGGTATAATGAATTACTATATAAAATTATAAAATGTTTTGCACTGAAAACATGAAATATCAATTTGAAATTACCATAATATTGAAAAATTTGAAACGAATTTTACCCCCACCATTTATTGTATTAAAACTTATCTGTCATTGGTTCCCTCTTTTTTTTAGGGTGGTTTAGGGGGTTTTGCATATACATACGCTTTATTTGGCGTCACTTTTTGATTGACCAGCGAACAGTGTTGTTGGTTGTGAGTGTAAGTAAATCGAAATGGATACCCCAACCGTTTCACAGCTACTTAGAGAATGGGGTAACAAAAATGCAAAAAAAAAACGTAGCTAGTTAACAAATGTAATTAAAACAAAGCCGATCAGTTTTCCATAAGACCTAAAAACCCAATACACAAAAATATATTAATTAAGCTTTACTCTAACGATTTGTTGGAATAACATATTAAGAAAATTGACATATTTCACACTGTAGGTATCAGGAAATCACGTTGGGTGTCCCGCAGGGTGCTATATTGAGTCCGGTACTGTTTTTACTTCATTCTAACGATTTGTTAGCATAATTATAAAGAAAATGTACATATTTCATACTGTAGACCGAGGTGTCGAGGAGTCACCTTAGGTGTCCCGCAGGGTTGTATGTTTTGGGCCCGGTACTGTTCTTACTTTGTTCTAACGATATGTTGGCATAACATAAAGATGATGGACATATTTTATATTGTAAATAGAGGTGTGCCGCAGGGTTCTATGTTTACTTTACTCTAACGATTTGTTAGCATAACATAAACAAAATGGACATATTTCACATTGTAGACAAAGGTGTCAGAGAGTCGGTTTAGGTGTCCCGTAGGGTCTTGTGTTGGGTCCGATATTGTCTTTACTTTACTCTAACGATTTAAGTATTAATATTTTAGATATTTAGGATCTAGACTTATAGAGTTAGCTATTGATTAACAGGAGAAGGTTTGATTAAGAAATCTAATCTTCTAATTACACATTTTTTTGTAATTATTAATATTATGGATCAGAAAATCAGAAAGAAATATTAAAATATATATGTATTGCTGTGATCTCTAATTGGGGTGACACGCTATTTTGCAAAAATTTGTCAAATTCATGTAAATAAGATCCGGGCTTATAGTGTCAGTTATTGGTTTTAACAAAAGAAGATTTAATTAAGAAATCGAAATATCTTACCACGCATTCTTTTTTTTTTGTAATTACTAACATTGTGGATCAGAAAATCCGGAAGAAACATTAAAATATATATATGTGTTATTGCGATCTTCAATTGGGGTGACACGGTATTTTGCATTTTAAAAATTTGTCAATTTCATGCAAATAAGATCCGGGCTTATAGTGTCAGCTACTGGTTTTAACAGCAGAAGATTTAATTAAGAAAGGTAAATATCTTCCTACACTTTTTTTTGTAATTGCTAACATTGTGGATCAGAAAATCCGGAAGAAACATTAAAATATATATATGTGTTATTGCGATCTTCAATTGGGGTGACACGGTATTTTGCATTTTAAAAATTAGTCAAATTCATGCAAATAAGAGCTGGGCTTATAGTGTCACCTATTGGTTTTAACAGAAGAAGATTTAATTAAGAAACCTAAATACTAATCTTACTACACATTTTTTTTTTGTAATTACTAACATTGTGGATCAGAAAATCCGGAAGAAACATTAAAATACATATATATGTAGTACTGCGATTTTCAATTGGGGTGACACGGTATTTTACATTTAAAAATTTGCCAAATCCGTGCAAATAAGAACTGGGCTTATAGTGTCAGTTATTGGTTTTAACGCAAGAAGATTTAATTAAGATACCTAAATATCTTACTAGTCATTTTTTTTGTAATTACTAACATTGTGGATCAGAAAATCCGGAAGAAACATTAAATATATATATGTATTATTGCGATTTTCAATTGGGGTGACACGGTATTTTACGTGCAAATAAGATCTGGGCTCATTATGTCAGCCAATGGTTAACAGAAGCAGATTTAATTAAAAAGCCTAAACATCTTATTGCACATTTTTCTTTTAATTTACATGTGTATTGCTGTGATCTCTAATTGGGGTGACACGGTATTTTGCATTTTAAAAATTTGTCAAATTCACGTAAATAAGATCAAGGCTTATAGTGTCAGCTATTTGTTTTAACAGAAGAAGATTTAATTAAGAAAGCTAAATATCTTACTACACATTTGTTTTTTGTAATTACTAACATTGTGGATCAGAAAATCCGGAAGAAACATTTAAATATATATGTATTGTTGCTATCTTCAATTGGGGTGACACGGTATTTTACGTGCGAATAAGATCTGGGCTCATTATGTCAGCCAGTGGTTAACAGAAGAAGAGTTAATCAAAAAGCCTAAACATCTTATTGCACATTTTTCTTTTAATTTACATGTCTATTGCTGTGATCTCTAATTGGGGTGACACGATATTTTGCATTTTAAAAATTTGTCAAATTCATGCAAATAAGATCCGGGCTTATAGTGACAGCTATCGGTTTTAACAGAAGAAGATTTAATTAAGAAACCTAAATATCTTACCACGCATTCTTTTTTTGTAATTACTAACATTGTGGATCAGAAAATCCGGAAGAAACATTAAAATATATATGTGTTATTGCGATCTTCAATTGGGGTGACACGGTATTTTACGTGCAAATAAAATTTGGGGTTATTATGTCAGCCAATGGTTAACAGAAGAAGATTTAATTGAAAAGCCTAAACAACTTATTGCACATTTTTCTTTTAATTTACATGTGTATTGTTGCGATCTCTAGTTGGGGTGACACGACATTTCAAATGCATTTTTTTTTTAATCTAAACGGCCTAAAATCGTTTTGATAGTGTGCTAGAGTTCTCTCCACTAACCTCTTCCTCTCCAGTGGCCGTATTAACGGAATCCATACTCTGACTCAACGTCACCGCTAGAGGCGCTTCCATATCCTGGTGATGTTGCTGGTGTTGGTGGTGTTCCTGCGGTTGGACAGCGGCAGCCGGGCTGTCCGAATCGCAATCGAATCGAGGCCTCTTGAGGGTCGGCGGACTCGCTGCCGATGGCGGTGACTGATCGCCCAGAGGATGCTGCCGCCCTCTCTTCGTTATATTGGAGGCGACCTCCACGATTCACGCTGGATGGTCCACGAGTGTCGCTTTGCCCGAACCGCGTCGACACCCTTTCAGAATCGCCAGCGTGTGTATCAGCGACGCATTCGGGAAATTCGGGGAGATACGAGTTGACGGTAAAAGCACAGGTCGCACACTACAAACCGAAATCGAAGAAAATTCAAAAAGAGGGGAGAGTCACGGATTTCAACCCCTCGTCCAAGAGAGTTGGGTTGACTCGCACACCTTCGCACGCACGTTCCTCGTTGTTTTATAAATTGATTTTTATGTTTATATTCTCATAGATACTCGTGTATGTATGTATGTATAGAAGTATATATATAGCTATGTACCCTATTATTACGATGTCGGTGATAAGAATACTAAAAAAAAGAACTCTTGTTTTTGTATATAGTGGCAGGATTACGAACTAGACGCTGGCCGCGACTCGACTGTTTCTCACGCCGTCTGTTCTTCTGTCGCACCGGCAGAAAGCGCGTTATTCGACTGAAACCGCGAGCGACTGCACAAACTCGCGAACGCAACGCAGGAACTCAGGTGTGTCGCTCCCTCTCTTTCTCGCACACACGCTCTATCTCTCTCTCTCGCCGTCCCTGTGTGTATGCGTGTCCGTCCGTCCGTGTAGAGTTGGTTGGGGTGGGGGGTTGAGAGAGATAGTCCCCCTACCGTAGTAACGGAATATAGGTGTCGTTGTTGCTGCGGCAAGAATAGTGATATATAGTGTTAGTGTTTCCCCGTGTATGTACGTGTGTCTGTGTGTGTTGTATGTATGTTTGTGTGCGTGTATTTGATGTCGGTGTGTTGGCGGCGGCGCCAGGGGGTCCACTACACAGTCGGTGCTCGCCTCAGACTGCCGCCGTGCCACCCTCTTCTCTCCGAAACGGGACAGGTGTGTGTGTATGGGTAGGCGCGCGCGCGCTCTGCCGGCGCCTCGACGGCGCAGGTGGACGCGCCCTCTGCCGTCTACCTGAGCGCGTATTACGTATATACGGGGGGGAAATTAACCCCATCCGTGCCTTTCTGAAACGTTCTACCTGTCGGGGGAAATGCGTGATGTATTTAGACGTCGTGTGTATTATAGCAATATATACATGGTGATTCTCAATATATGCGACAAACTTTAAGAGCTGATTCCTGGGGTTATTTTGATCATAAAAGTTCATAAGAACATATGTCCAAAACGGTTTGGTTTTAAAGTTATTAAATGTTTAATAATAAAGTATGAACTATACCCTAAGAGCCAGAAATATTACATAGATATTTTTAAAAATATATTTTATAAATATTTTTCGTGAGAGGTTTTTGAATATATTTTTCATATATTTTTTTCTAAATATAGATAAAATATTCAATTAAAATATTTATTCCATATTTTAAAATTAATGTAAGCGCTATATTTTTTCTAAAATATTTGTAAAATATTTATATGAAAATTGAGATTTTTTTATGCAATCTATTTAATTTATCAAAATGAACTAAAATTATTCTTGGTTATTTAGAATGTATAAAATCGATAACGAAAAGTTGAAACATACATAGACTTTTCTAAAATGGAAGAACTTGTTTTTTCACACTCACCATACAAGTTAATAATCAATAATTCTGGCATCTTTTAAGGCATACTGAAGGTTATCAAATTAATCACTATTTTTTAATTGAAAATGTTCTAAAAATAAAAAAACAAACGTATTTATTCATTTTATTTGAATAACCCAATAAAAATTAAAAATACTCATTTTAAGTCTAGCCTTGGCTGGTGCCAGGTACAACCCTATGACTTTTTTCATATCTTCGGTAGTGGCGCTCTCATGACGTTTCCTTGTGGCCTCTAAAACAATGCCAATTGTATTAGATGATACCATGAATAAAACATCGTACAACATTGTCAACACCTACTAATACATTTGGAGCATTTACAATAATTGGAGTGGTAGCTACATTCTAATACTTACGATACTTATTTTTACTTATTTATAATATTTGCAAACATTCTACGTACAAACAATTAAAACAACACAACGTATTCTAACCTCTATTGAGGTTATGACGCTTATCTACCGTGATGAATCTTTTAAGAAAATCAACTAGCAATTTATCTGGTAGATGCAGTACATATATGATGCATAAAATTCCTACAATTATATTATTTAAACGATTTCTGTACATAGCGATATTGAGCATTCCAATTATCTTATAAATGCCATGACATGTTCAAATTTTGCTTACCTCGTAGTCACCACCAAAAACTAAAACACACTCCGCAACAATTAATTACACAGTTAACCCTAATCTGCCCTAATCGTATACTATTATAAAACTATACATGTAACGGACAAACGATGAAAACGTTGATGATACGCACGTGCGCGTATGCATTCTATATACCTAATCCATAGACGCATAAACAATACTAAATCATATAACACCGGCACCGTAATGAATAGAGGTGTTGTGTTGACGTTCGCAACTTACAAATATTACAAATAATATAATACAAACGCAGATATATTAATAGAAAAGTTACAGCGCTCAACTTAGATACTAATAAATCATATTAGATATATATTATCTAATTTAATCTTTTAAACTATCATTTTAAATAGGTACATACCTACTTAATATGTATGCATATTTTACCCATTTTATATTATTCGTCCTACGCACCAAATGTACAAAAGCAAAAATTCAATCTTTTTTTTTAATATGAAATAAATATTTACAGAAACACAAAGCAAAATATTCTTGCAGAGTTATGAAAAATATATTGAGAAAACATTTGCAATAAAATATTATTAATGCTACATAACATATATATTTTTTAAATGTTTTCCTAATATATTTTCTATAATATATTTTATGCATATTATATTAATATATCTAATATTCAAGAAAGATTTAATATTTTTTAAATATTTATAAAATATGAAATAAATATAGTTGGTCACTGAGGATGACTAACATACGATATAACATCACAGTTGGTTCTTCAAAAACTATTGTGTTGAGAGGGAATTGTTTATTTGTCATTTCAATATTTATCAATAGTTGTCAGAGTATTCATTCAGTTTATTGCCAGTTTCTGTTTTCTAAAATTAATTACACGAATGCTGAGATGTGTGATATGCATTTCGTTTACGGTCTTGGAAATGGAAATTCGCGTGCTGCTACTAGACGTCTTTATGAAGAACGATACCCGAACCGTATCATCCCGCATCATTCAATATTTGCTCGTCTTCACCAACGTCTTAGTGAAACGGGAAATTTTAAAAAACGGACGACTGATAACGGGCACCCATCTACAGTGAGAACTCCACAAGTTGAAGAAATGGTACTAAATGAAATTGAGGAACATCCTAACTACAAGCACCAGAAAAATTGCGTTTGCTTTAAACATTAGTCAGGCCACAGTTTGGAGAATATTGAAAGATCAACTGTTGTATCCATATCACATTTAACGGGTGCAAGCACTTTTGCCGGCAGATTTTCCGCAAAGAGTGGTTCTTGGTCAATGAATGCAATACAAAATCGCACAAAATTTTTGGTTCAAATATTCTTCACCGACGAGGCTACTTTCTCTAGAAACGCGATTATTAATTTTCATAATAATCACATATGGGCCGAAGAAAATCCGCACGAACTAGTGAATGCCCGTCATCAACATCAATTCTCTGTCAATGTGTGGCCGGAATTGTTGGAGATCACTTGATAGGTCCACATTTTTTTACCGATGCGGTTAAATGGCGAGGTATACCGCAATTTTCTTGAAGAGGAGCTACCACTACTGCTGGAAGAAGTTCCGTTGCAATTAGGATTACAAATGTATTTTATGCATGGCGGTGCTCCAGCGCATTTTAGTTTAGTTGCTCGCGAGTTTTTGGACAATACGTATCCAGATCGATGGATAGGACGGGGAGGTCCACAACCGTGGCCTCCTCGGTCTCCAGACTTAAATTCATTGGACTTTTTTTCTCTGGGGTCACCTTAAATCATTAGTTTATACGACTCCCATTGAAAATGTCGATGAACTGAGAAATCGTATTATCGCAGCTTTTCAAACAATAATTCGAAATACCCCTGATATTTTAGAACGGACTCGCCAGTTAATACGACGGAGAATAAAAGCTTGTATTGCAGTTGGGGGCGGTTAGTATAAGTTAATTTTGTTTTACTAATAATTTTGTTAATTTATAATAAAAACATTAATTATGTTAACTTACTATTAAACATTGTACAACTTTAAAATTAAGCGATTTTGGACATATGTTCTTATGAACTTTTATGATCAAAATAACCCCAAGAATCAGCGCTTAAAGTTTGTCGCATATATTGAGAATCACTCTGCATTGTATAACCTGCAATCTAAAAACCGTTTTTAATACGTCTTGAAAATTGTTTAATATGTTTAGGGAAATTTAGGGAAATTTTCTGCAAATATCTAGGGAATTAGGTCCTTGCCAACATCTAAAACAGAAGTTACCAATACTAAATAAAGTTCGTAAATAGTACTTATATTTTAGATAATTAACAGAGAGAGTTTAAAAGATGAAAAAGATCGTATAAATGCGTACGATCCACAACTTTGGATCGTACATCGTACATTATAGTGAATTATCGTATTTGTACGATCAAGATAGTACGATTGGCAACACTGATGCACTGTGACCAACGATTAAAAAAAGCATGGCAATCAGGAAAGTATTCGAAAGCACGGTAGTTTATCATTATTATTATTATATAGAGCAAGACATACTCCTATAATAAAAATAATTACCCTTCCCACATGCGTCATCTAATAACACCAATACAATAAAATTCTTGCAATTAATATTCACAGCAATCATACGACGCAATTCAATCGAAGATAATTTGATAAGCTTTCTATAACGTAGAATCACTTATACCTTATTTGTTCCACGATTATTTCTTTCGGAAACAATAGCTTGATTACGTGGATATATTTATTATATCTTATAGCTATGTATGTGCAACTTACAATAATTGTAAACATGTAGGGACATATTTAGGTTTTGTGAAAACGACATTAATCTCGTGACGCAACGATAACTAAGCAAGAAGAGCATTAATTACATTATTAAAGGAATTATTAGTATGACCTTCGCTTCAGCTCATCTACACATCAGCTGTTTTTGTTGTTTAATAATCTAGCGCAGAAAGTGGAAAAGTATAAATTAGATGGCCACTTTTATGACACGCACAGTTTGACGTTTATTTAAGTAGGTAGTTTATTTATTGAACTAACCTAAAAATACAATTTCTAATAATGTTCAAGTTCCAGTACCCTGGTGTTTTCATATACCACTCCTAAACACTACCGTTTTAATAATTCAACGGGAATTTTGGGGTTAATTATATGCTACCGCTTGCGTTTGTACACGTCAAGGTGTAAATGATATCTTCAATTATTAATCGGAACGCAGTTAACATCGAAGTGGCGCAGAATATGGAATTTAGAATCACTAGAGAGGCGTGGTGTCGGTTTGCAGTATCCCCTTTATACCTTATTATTTATCTTCATTAGAATATATTTAGGATTACGCTTGAAGCGGTTAGATTAAAATCTCTCATCTCATAGCATGGTAGCCCCACTTTTTTCTTTTAGGTTATAAACGCAGTGTATCAAGTTTACTTACATATTAATTTACGCCACTCAAACTTGATGACTTCTTTTATTTTTAACAATAAAAGCGCATGTAATTGTAATGTTGATACGGTAATATGCTGTAATACACGGTTCGCAAATTGTATCGTGTTGCTTAACACAATATATTATGAATAATATGTGCAATTCAATAGCAACAACACGCATACATTGAAGTATATATTGCGTACATACAAACAAAAAAAAAAAAAAACTAGACAAGGCCGAGTTTGTCAAGGTTGCGACCATTCATATGCTAATAATTGTCTATTCTGTGTGATCGGAAATGTAAGGTGACTTTTCGTTTTGAAAAATATACAATAAAGGGCATATGCATCATATCAAACCAGACGCGTATACAAGGGGAGGGGCTTAACATATTTGAATATAAAATTTATTTCTAAATAAATTTGCACGGGAAACTTTGAAGCTTTTTTTTTAGTCACGAGAGAGAGGTACTGTTTTATCTGACAAGATTACTTTGTACCCTTTTCATAAATCCAAACTGCATGCCCCTATATCATACTGTAAATTTATATTCCCGTCTGATATTACAAGTCCTCATGTAATGCTACATTTCAATCAATTCATTTTACCATGGTGTTTTAATGTGTTATTGCAATAAACTATGATCCACAAAATGTCATCAGAACTTTGATATACAGGGTTAGGCAAATGTGTGGGATCACCTGATTTCTTTGCTAAAGTAAGAGTTCTATTAAGAAATAGCCTTAAGAAAAGTGTTTGTAATATTTTTATTCTACTTTGTGACGTACTTTGATTTCTAATAACTATCACATGTTTTGAAAAATGACGTCATCGGTAGTTTTTTGCAATGGATCACCCTGTATCTTTTCACATTTTTGGATAGACCCTTTTTCAAAAATTGCAATGATATACGGTCGAGTGTGTTTGGTTTGATATATTAAAATATGGTAAGAGGTAGCTGACTTGAAGAAAATATTTTAATGAACTTTGGTCTGCAGAGTGGCTTTGATAAGGACACCATTGCTATCTCAGAAAGTACGAGAGATACAGAGGAGACTTTTAAATCAGGGCCGTAGCTAGAATAACTTCCAGAAGGGGCACAAACAATTTCCTAGGGCGGGCAAATCCTTCCCAAAAAAATATTATCATTTACCAACAATGTCAATGAGTTAGGTATAGTTTTTTTTTATATTTTAGATATTGAAACACCTTAATAGTAGGGGAAGGTGGGGCAAGATGGGAACATTAAGCTTTAGAACACTGCATCAGAATTGCAAATTGATATGCAAGGTTTCTATGTACGCTTGTTGTAATCTTTAAACATTTATTCTGCTGATGGATGAATTTACAATTTTTCGATGGGTTTCTGATGTGTTGGAAAAAATTTGAAAAGAAATGTGTAAACACACATCTTACCCCACCATGGGGGCAAGATGGGGTTCCAGTTAAGAATGGGTCGTACCATAAATCTAGGTAATAGGTAAAAAAAAAATAGATTCTTAAAATATTCTTAAAAACATGCAGGAACAAAGCTTAAACCTATTTCGAGCGGAACTACTTAAAATTAAAAAAAAATACAATAACGATAGAATATTAAACTTAATCTTCACAATTGAGACAATAGAAGACGAAACTCAGCCACGTTATTCGTCACAGCCTCCATGTACCCAACCTCGCCATCCATGGCATTGTATCAATACTTTCCCCCTTACAATACTAACATTGAGCGTCATCTTCCTCAACAGAAGAACTTGATTATTTCCTTGACGTTTTCTAGAAATCTACTCTTTGCTTTCCTCACAAAATTCGGCTTCTCGATCTCTTCTGTTTTCTTCTTTGTCATTTTTTTCCTTTAACTCTCCCTCAGCACTTCTAGGTGTCTTAGGGATTCTCCAGACTTTTATTTTCTTTGTAGCAGATTTTTACGTAGTGCTTGTAAGGATTGTTGTCTTCCCTTGTTACGCTTTGATTGAACCTGTACTTTATTCCTAACATGAAAAATAGCATTATGTCTTCGAGAAAGCATAATGGAATATCCAGGCATAACGGACCAGACTGAAGAGTGAGATAATGATGTCCCCATGTTGCCCCATATCAATAGCCCCATCTTGCCTCTTTGGGACATTTTCTGGTTATGTTATAATAACATATTAAATATTTGAAATAAACAAATAACGCACTATAGAAAATACATGCAATACATGTCAATTAATAAGCACAAAAAATGTAGTTGTAAATAATTTACTTATGCTTCCGATACTGACCGTTGAACTCACCATCAAAATAATAACGAAATTCTGGAAATTGTAAAGTTCACGCACAAACAGCAATAACTTTGTTGTTACGACTAGTAAAGCTTCCTACATTACAACAAACATAAAACAGCACTTGTCAATATTAGGACTGCTATTATTTGACAGATGCTTGCTGCCGTTATGTAGATAAGACGATGTCCCTATCATGCCTCGTAGCCCCATCTTGTCCCACCCTTCCCTATATGTCTATTTGGCTTTATAAATTATTTCTATAATTTAAGGACTTCCCTATTTAGTGTAATTAGTCTTGGCATTAGAAAACGGTATATAAAAAAACAGCCATCTCACCCTATATCTCCCTAACTGTCGACATAATTTTTTCCTTAACTGTACCTCTCCCTTAAGTTTGGCTACTGCGGGGCACCTGTATATTCGATTATACGCAGCGTACTTGTGTATAAATTAATTGTAACAGGAAACATCTTCGTACAAATTATAATATATTATCGATTCCAATTATCGGATCACAAAATCCGGATAAACTAATTATACTGATTGGTAGCAGTTGTAAAGCGATTGTTTTAGAGTTTCCTTGTTTATCAACGCATAATCTGTCGATCGGGCTACTACACTTAATCGCCTTTTTATCGGTTGTATTAATTTCCTTTCTGGAACGATTATTTACAATATGTATTTATGCCGCTATAAAGATATATGAAAGGGTTACTGTTTTATAACCAGAGAATAGACCAAATAATAACTTTTTTGCATCTCCGTCCAAGAAACACTTATTTTGCAGTACTTCAAAGCGGCCTAAGCAGACAAAAATGTCACTAAAGGTTGGCCACATTAGATTCCAAATGACACACGTGTAATAAATTGTCATTAAGCTACTGTTCAACCATAACTAAGATGAACTGACGTCTTAATTGCACTTATTATTGATAAATATATATTAAACTAGAAAGAAAATTATAGCAAAAGATTTAATCTCGAAAACGTCAAAATACTAAGACATGTAACATGTGTGCCAACTTGTACTGGCAACTCCCTAGTGTCAAGGTTTCTCTTCTATTTTCAATTCAAAATTAAGATTTGTCGGCCCAAAAAACATTCTATATCACACGGCCATCAGAAACTCTTTTGCGAGTATTCGTACTTGTACAAACCGTATTCATAGTCGCAAAACTGTAGTTTCTGGCCTAGTGATACAAATAACTATTGCATGCCTAGTGAGTCGATCAAGCGGACAGACAACATGTGCAGCGCGTACCTGTCGTCAAAGTGTTCGATTGCAGGTCCATCCAGTGCAGTGCGCAATCTAATGAATTTAATACAGTGAATACTTATTTATTGATTATCGCACTCAATACTTTTATTTATTATATTTTATGGTAGACAAGGTACAGCTATAAATCTGTACCTCAGAGCCGGAATTATGTTAAGTCCAAATATGGCGAAATCGAGTTAAGTATGTTAAGTTAATCTATACACAGAGATTCAAAATGATTGTCAATTCCGCTCCTATAGATAGTAACAGGATGTAGGTATATGCCGCGTGTTTGTAATGAAGGTTTGAACTAAGTCAGTGTTGGAACACAAGAAAGTAAACGGATCTGTCATAAATAAGGAAAACGTAACCTATATTTGAACTCGCATTATATAAACGACTATGGATTGGTGTTTCTGCTTGTAAAAATAAATGTAATTATTAACTTTACTAAATTATGATTTTTACAATTCAGTACTAACTGGTGTGTAACTAAATTTATTTATTACTTTAAATTATAACATACAATTAGTATAATTGTAATGTCAAAACTAGAATACGCCAGTTGATGTATGTATCCCATCTACGTTACACACATCCAAAGCTTAGAACGGATTCAGCGCAGATTCTTGAAATTTATATCGTGTAGATTGCATGGAATATATCCGCCGGGGAGCCGATCTACAAAATATTAGGCATGAAAATGAATGTAGAAATGGTTAGCGTCTAGGCGTGAATATCAAAGCGGCAACATTCCTACAGAAATTAATCACCAATAAAATCGATTGCACTTACCTTTTATCAAAAATTACAAATTAATGTGCACGAATTGCTGCAAGATCCAGTGAGACATTTTTTCCTCCGACAGCACGCACAAACGTACTAGCCAGAGCTCGGTTACGGTTATGTGTAAAAGCGCAAACAAGTGTCTGCCAGATGTTTTTCCAATAGACTTACAGTTGAACGTGTGAAGTAATTCATTAATGATTTCCTTTATATATACATGCCTATGTTTATATATATGCTTCGTTGCATTTTTGTTTGCTATTTTGTTACTTCTAATTCTATCATATGATTTTTCTGATTAAGTATTGTTGTCCCTGTTAATTGGTGACGCCTGTTGGACAATTAAGATTTTTTATTATTATTATTATTATTATTATTATGTATTATTATTATTATTATTATTAAGTGACAAAACTCATCTCTTCCAGTTCTTCTATGGTATGCAATCGGGTTCTTATAGATCCTTTTTTTTAGATAGCCAAACATGAAGTAATCTAAGGGGTTAGATCAGGCGATCTTGGTGCCATCTTTGTGCTCTAACGAACCTGTCAGCAAAAAACTGTTGAAGATATTGGCAGTTTGTCGAGCAGTATGTGCTGGAGCATTATCGTGCTGAAAATAACCTGCTTCAAGCTCATTTTCTTGTAACTCTGCAATAAACAATTTCCAACATCTGTTGGTAACGTTGGGCTGTTACACTTTCCTCGAAGAAAATTGGCCCTATTATTCGTTGCCTGGGACATAGCTGGACCAAACTCCAACTTTTACGGGATGCAAATTGCGTTCCTCGAAATTCGTGTGGATTTTCTGCAGACCAGATACAATAGTTTTGTAAATTGATATAGTCTGTTAGATAAAATCAGGCTTCATGCCAGAAAAAATGATTTGTTTAGCAAGTCATCGTCCCTTAAATTGTTATTAAACCAATGACCAATATTCTAATCGCCTATTGTGATCTAATGTAATAATTCCTGTACCGTAGAAACTTTTAGGGATGAAAATGTAACTTCTTTGACAGCTCATTGCGCTGAAGTGTATGATAAGCCTATAAAATTATAAAATGTAATAAACTATTTCACTTAATGCTAATATTGATTTTTTACCTGTTGTTGAGCTATTACCACAGATAAATTCCTCTTATTGCTTACAGTATTCAGAAATACTATTGTTGGTGATATTAGATGTAAATATAAACGATTTGAAAAAAATTATAAGATAAATAATCGAAAGATACTACAACACGCACGCCAATGTCGCAATTCAAGAAAATTCATTTAATATATGAAATTTGTATGTAGCTAACTTCGCTCATTAAATTGGTAAAAAGTATATATAATTTTTTCCGGAAAACAAGTTTTTTCTTACGGACAATCATTTTGAATCAACATGGTATTTGTATTACCAACATAATATTTTGACTATATTCAATAATATTAATGATAAAAAGTTTGTTAGCTACCATTTTTTGTGACTTGTTCAAGTCTTTTGATTGTGTTCTCATTGTGTTGCTACTTCGGAAACTTGAAAATATGGCTTCAGAGGGTGATGTTAATGAGTGGTTGCATCCTATCTTGCAGATCGCCAGCAGTACGTCCAGATACATGCTGGCGAGGGCTAGTCAGTCGGGGATCGGTCGGGTGGTGTGTGGTGTGCCCAGGGCTCAGTACTTGGACCGACACTGTTCTTAATATTTATTAATGATCTAGCTTTTGCGGCTATCAATCACACACCGCCTATTCGTGATGATACGTCATTTACATGGCATGCTTCGAATGAAAACGATCTCGAGAGAATCATTAACACTGGAATTCTTAGTGTTAGTGAGTGGTTTAATGCGATAATATCACTCTTAACGTCAGTAAAACCAAATTATTGATATACAAGCAACGTATAATATAAAATGTTAGCCTTAATAATAATTTACTGTTACCTTGCAATCATGTAAAGTTTTGGGTATTGTTCTTGATGCGGATTTTAAAATGGACTGAACAAGTCCATGTCCTTTCGAAAAAGCTGTCTTCTGTTTGTTTATGCTTTGCGAGTGATAAGACGTAATCTTGGAGGGAAGTGTCTCGTATGGTCTATTTTTCTTTGTTTGAGTCTCGTATGCGGTACTTCTTTCCTGTTGGGATTTACTTCGTTGGCAAATCTTACTGACTTTTTAAGTGCAAAAGCGGGCAGTGCGGGTGATTTGTGGGAAGGCAAACAGAGTTCATTGTCGGCCCTTGTTCATATCGCGTGGAATCTAACCCTTCCTACCTTATTTCTATATGAGACCCTTAGCACTACCTACAAACAGCGTCCAGAACAGAAATATCGTTTGACATACCTTCTTATAGCACACCCAAAATCACTATATTAACCTTCCCAAACCAGGCTCCTCCCTTTGTAGAGATTCCTTGTATTATATGAGTTTTTCATTATATAATAAATTACCTACTTCCTTAACTAACTCGCCAACTCAAAAAATGTTCCAGCGCCAACTAAGGGCCGTACTGTTGGAACAAGCATTCTATTCGATTGATGAATTTTTAACATATGACTTTGATACATAATTCTTTTATTTCTTAATCTCATAATTCACCTTATACTCCCCGTTGTGAACATTTGTTTTTTAAATTTTTAAATTTTTTTTTTTTAAATTTTAATGTAACACAGCTACAGACACTAGTCTATCAAATTACATTACTTGTCATTGTTATATCTACACTGATATTATTAGTATATGTTTATTTATGTCTTTTATATGTATTGCATGTCTGTTATATGTATTCCATGTTTGTCATATGTATTGCCAAACAACACCTAGTGTTTTTATGCGCAATAAAGTATTAAAGTATTAAAGTATGAAATCATGGCGCGCTATAGAGAGTAAATTTAATTTATCATATTATAGTAGCGCAAGTAAACTAGATACCTTTAAATTACCCATTTATTTAAGCCAACTTATTTACTCGCCAAAGGCCAAAGTATTTCTGTTTTACAACGACTGGTTAAAATAATGAAAACCCTGTCACCGGTATCCTCTTAGGATAGCGGGGCCCGATAATAGATCTTTGTGTAACATCGTAACAGTCACAGAATAGTTTTATTGTCCCGGCACACGCGAAAACTCAGAAATTCGACATGAAACTTTTAGGGAAATTTATGTTTATATACGTACAAGTCATTCGGTGGCTTTTTTACGGACAGGTATATAATAATTTTCCGCCAAGAATGGGGCGAATATCCGGCTAAAATGACGTTTGAACATGCGTGTGTCGTGAATAGGAGGTATTTGGGTCTATTTATTTATCATATTATATACTCGACAATATCCGTGAAAACCCGATTGGTGATTAACATACCGGGTTAAACTTTTATCGACAGCGATAAATCAAATTCTAAATATTATTTCCAACGAAACAAGCGCGCAGTTTCTCTTTATACTTTGTGATTTAACTTTTTCCGTAGACATTAACAGATCAAGAGGTAACGTCAAGAAAACTATAATCATTTACCCAACAAAGTTCTATTGCGGGAAATTAATAATAATAATAATAAATTGACTTTATTGCTATACAATACAATATAAAAAAGAAAACAATGATAAAAATAAACTAATAATTGTAGCGAATTTCAGTAAAAACCACTGCCTGTATTAACCTTCCTATAAAAATAATAGGTGTAAAAGAAAATGAGATGCCCTACCCTAAATCGATAATGTAGAATGTTGTAGACACATAAGTCACGCACAAAATTAAGACAAAATAATACATTGCCATATGTTGCAGATATATAATGTAACTACCGACTGCATCAATAGTCTCATATCACTCATCAAACTTCGTTAATTCTGTGCCTAATGTTGTAAGGCCCAAAGATTTAAGATCAGGGTGGACCTTGATTTATATTTCGAATAAATGCATAAGTAAACGATCTCTGACCCAAAAGCGGATCTGGCAAAGATATCTAACCTCAGAAACCGCTCATAAGATATGGACATCACACCTAAATCTATTTTGTATTGTAGATTCATGGTGGTGCTGATTTATACCTCATAATTTATTAAAGAGACACATCATAAAAAATCCCTTGCGGATAGTACACTTCTCACAGGAAAAATCGGGACACCACAATTTCAGAATTTTAAATTTCTTGATTGTAAATGCAACTTTCGGAGGACGTATTGACTTATCATAGCCATAAATCATTAATTATTTATATTACTCGCGATCAAAGTAACGACTAGGAAATAAACATAAAAAATAAATATCAGAGAAAAAGGTTTATGTTATAGAATAAACAAATCCGAGTTTCGGTGGCGGCTTTCCTTTAGAATACCAATGTAAAAAAAATACATAACAACAAAAAAACCTCTTGAATAGATGGCTTCATTTAGAAATATTATGTATTTAATTGTTTGATGTTATTAGAGATAATTCTTTTTTTTAAGAAAACATGTGTGAGGGATTTTATTACTTAAAATTATGTTACTCGTTAGTGCTGCTTGATATTAGTTATTTACTTGAATTTATGCTCGCGGAGATATAGTTTTAGCAATAGATAATATGCCAGTCAGCCTCCTCAGTTTTGGGATAAATGTGATTTTCAGATTTATTGACTACACTATTATTGATTGTATTAATTACTATTTTGTTTAATATTCTTAAATATTGTATTACTATAAAGTTTTCCTTCTATCTATAAAAAATACCAAATCAGGTTTAAAATTATTTATAAAATTCTTAAATAAAGCAATTAAGTTCGCAAAGAAATTATTTATTTTATGAACCCTCGTTTATTGTATTTTCAGGAAATATATTTTAGCTATCGCCTGTGTAATCTGACGTCGTTCATTCTATTTTTCTGAATATATGCCAACACTGGTCTCTTTCCAAACTGTCTTTATGTAGGCACAGGTTTATTAACAATTATTTAAATATTATTGGATTTATAATACATAAACAAACATTGTAAAAAGCATATTGTTCGTCAATCTCAGTTAGTGCTAAAATAGTTATTGTTGAATTTGATACATTTAATAGATTTTTCGTTGTACTCGCCTGAAGCTGTGTTACAGACCAAAAGTGTTAGTCTATATTCAATAAAATAGAACGACATTGGATTACACAAGCGATAGTTTAAGATATATTTCTTGAAAATACAATAAACGGAGGATTAATAAAATAAATAATTTCTTTGTGAAATAATTGCTTAAAAATTTTGTAAAACAATCTTAAACTGTTTTTGGTTATTTTTAATACATAGAAATTTTTGTAGTAATACAATATTTAAGAATACTAAACAACAACAATAATTGAATACATCAATAATAGCCATAATTATCAATGTGAAAAGCACATTGTTTAAAAACTCAGAGAGGCTGATTGACATAATTGTCTAATTGCTAAAGTATTACATGCGGGCATAAATCAAACTAAGCAACTAATTATCATAGTAATGGTAATATAATTTTAAAATCCCATCGCCATATGTTTTCTTAAAAAAAAGAATTATCTCTACATACATCAAAACAAGTTAAAATACATACATGTGCATTTCTAAATGGTGCCGTCTACTCAAGAGGCCTTTTAGTTGTTATGTATTTTTTTTGCATTTAATATTTCCGTATTCGGTATTTCTAAGAAACACCGCCACCGAAATTCAATGTGTTTATTTAATGTATAAACCTTTTTCTCTATATATATTTAATATTCTGTTTGAATTTTTAGTCTTTACCTTTGATCGCAATAATACGCACAAAAAAAAGTGATTTATGACTTTGATAAGTGCATATCGATCCATCTGAAAGCTGCATTTACCCCAACGAAATCTTAAAAATTCACGATTGCTGGTGTTAATAGTTAAAATGTGACAAAACAAAAACATCACATAGGTTCCTCTTCATGGTAAAATTCAAGACAAATCTTAGAGATATAATCTCTTCAAGTTCATATATGCAATCTGTATATACTTACATATTTGATCTCTATATCGAAAGAATTATCCAGATAACCCCTAAATTTTTAACTCTATCAACAATAGGTAGACGCCAAAATTGTGACCCTAATAATCTAAAACATTGCTTAAATTTACGACAACTTTTTTTTGATCCAAACAACGTTACTTGGGATTTAATAGGATTTATCTGAAGACAGAACAATAAAAAGAACAATATAACGTGTATCGTCCGTGCATAACATGATATTGACAGTTCTTCACACAGGACAACAATTTATGAGTATATACTGTAAATAAAATGGGTCCCAAAATTGATCCCTGAGGAACTCCCTGCGAGAGGGTGAGGCAACTAGAAGTGACACCGTTAAGTCTCACCATTTGTCTGCGATTATTAAGATACTATCAAGAAGTCGACACCGCACCACCAGACAAGCCAATATGCTTTAGCACCGATGAGAGAATACTATGGTTAATTGTGTCAAATGCTTTCGTGTAATCCAATAATATAAGACATGACACAAACGAATTAAATTGGTCATACACTGCGATTGAATAACAATATAAAAAGGGAAATTTAAAATTAGGGATCATTAATAATAAAGGAATTCGATGAATTTAGAAAAAAGGAAACAAAAATTAAGGCAGGTACTAAATTAAATTTGTGAGATGGACAAATTTGAGATATATGGTAAATTTAAATGTTAAGTGAATTTAAATAGTGGTAAAAGCTCCTTTTTATGATGAAATTGTGTAAAAATTGCATGATTTAGTGGAAAAAATATATATTTTAAACGGTAAATTATGAAGCACTTTTTGTTTGTTTTTAAGGTTATGTTTTGGACGGAGGGTTGATTGTTTTTTGACAAATAAAGGAAAAAGGGAAATTAACACTTATTAATTTACATAATCACTTAAAGTTAATCACATATTCCGTAAGAACATTGGAAAATCTATTTAATATTTTAGATGATAAAACTTCGATTGTCGACGATTGAAAATTCGACAACAAAGTGAAGATGAAATGACAGAAAAGTGATTTAATTGACAAAGATTCCAACAGAGGGCTCTCCTATCAAAAATGAAAATGGTATACAAAGTTAACTACAAAGAATAAGAAACAATTAGTATATACAGGGTTGTTGAAAATAATCATTTTGTTGTTATTAAAAGGGATACCAGGGATAAAAAATAAATAAAAAGGGTTTTTTTTTATTTAATGCAGGTTTACTAAGTAAGAATAAATATTGCTTAAATTTGAAGTGTCTGTTTTTTTGTTCATATAAGTGGCTGTAGTTTAAATATGGAACATCTCAAGAAGTTAGTCTTTTGTTGTAATAATTTGGTTCTAAATCCAATATGGGTGAATTGAGTGGAAGAACCAGACAACTCCATTTTAGCATATTTAAAAATTAAAAAAAAAGAAACGTTATAAAAAAACAAGTATTAGTTATAAAGTGTGTTCAAAATGAAGTCGGCGCTATTGCTAACTTCGTTATTTTCGAACTACATAGTCGTAGTCTTAAATTAGCAAAAATCAGTAGTATTTTTTTTCTCTGATTAGATGTGAAATCAAAAAAATTGAGTTCGCATTTTGCGAGATTAGTTGAAAGAAAAAAATAGTTTTTTAAAAGGAGCCCCCTGCTATATTTTTGACAATTTTGGAAAAAATGAAGAAATTTTGAACAAAAATTGTTTAATATACTACCCACTCTTAAATTTAAAAATGAAGAAATTAAAGCCACTTGAATGTGTTAATGCCTATTGAAATGATCAAGTAGGCTAGAGTTAATTAATGGAAAAAACAAAAAGCGGATAAGCTTCTGTCAAAATTATTAAATAGTCGAGGGGTATTTCGAATATCATAATTTATTGGAGAAACTCATGAACACCTAGATGTAATTGATTTTTAAACAGTCCGTACAATCAAATGCAACCGTTTTGTCACTGACAGCTGTCACAATTTGAAACACAATTTAAAAGTAGAACAGTGTCGCCAACCTTACTAAAGAATTTGTTTAAAAAATAGCCTACCCTAATCAGGAAAATATTTGTAATCATGCTACCTACATACATGAAAACGGCGTGACGTAATGTGTTATGAACGTTGGTACTATGAAAAACATACCATAAACGCAGTAAATTATGTGTAATCAAGTTTTGTTAATGACCCGAGGAAGCGATCGATTGGATAATGAGATTCAAAAAGATCAACAAACAGGTATTTCATATGAATCAGTACTTACCATATGCAACTAAGTAGTAGATATGTCTTTTAGGCGTATCATATGGTTCCTGTCGAAAGGCACTAAAAAAAAATTTACATACCCATCCATATAAGGTTTCAGTTGTGCAAGAACTTTTACCGGTTGATTATGAAAGACATGCCTAATACTGTCACTGGTTCAACCAACATTTATATAATAACGAGATGCTGGACATCACATTTTTCAGTGACGAATCATGGTTCCACCTTAACCATTTTGTAAATTCGCAAAATTATCGTATATGGCCGACTAAAAACTCCCACAAATTCAGAGAAAAAGGTTGGTATTTGGGTTGCCATATCACGTAGAGGAATTATAGGTCCAATATTCTTCAACGACAATATAAACGCATACAATTATCGTCAACAAATCCTACAGCCATTTGTAAACGAATTACAACATGATGAACTAAGTAATGGATATTTCCAACAAGATGGTGCCACAGCTCATACTGCGAATGAAACAATAAGCTTTCTTGAGGAATTTTACGATAACCGTTTAAATACTAGAAATCTGTGGCGCCCACATTCACCTGATCTAACTCCTTTGGATTTCTTTTTGTTCGGTTTTTTTAAAGAATAAAATATACAGAAACCCTCTACATACGATTGAAGAACTGCAGCAAGCTATTACCGATGCAATTCGAATAGTATCACCTGAAGTTTTAATCAAAGTCTTCGACAATATGAAAAGAAGAGTTGATATCTGCCTGGAAAGAAATGGTGAACATTTTCAACACCTTTTATAATAATTGTCATGTTTTATTCATCACACATTATTGTTTAATTAATGAATTATTTGGCACATAATTTATTTGTTGTGACAATAACTTATAAGTTGATTTTAAAAATAAAAATATCCTGTGTTACCATAAATTGTTATCTTATTTCAGTATCTTATTTTAAGCAATTGTCAAGTTTAACTTCAGATCAGGTTTTTATTTGCGAATGAAATACACGTTTTTACACGTCAATATTTTCATATGTCAATATAGTGAGAGTTTATGTCGATTAATATTCTGCACTATGTTTGTTCGTTTTGTTCAATCATGAACGTTGACGCGCTTCAATCTTTGTTGCTCTCAGTTGTTAGATTAGTGTATGTTATGAAATAAGTTTTCTCTCTTACCACAGATAAATTCCCTTATTTTCTTACAGTATTCAAAGATACTATTGTTGGTATAAACGGTTTGAAAAAAATTATAAGAGAAATGAAGGAAGAGTACTACAACACGAATGCCAATGTCGCTAAATGTCAAGAAAATTGATTTAACGTATGTAATTTGTATGTAGCTAACTTCACTCGTTAAATTGGTAATAAGTATAGATAATTTTTCCCGGAAAACAGTTTTTTTTATTACGACGAATCTCACAGTATTCATCGAAACTGGACAGAATCAGTAAGAAAGGTGACTACTATACGGAGATACCGAAAAATCCTTTACACGATTATGGATTTAGGTACGTGAATTGCGTTAAAACTAATGCACTACACCAGTCTAATCCCTTTGATAAATCCCGCGTAAAGAACGCAAACACCTGTAAGCCACGCGCTGAAAGTTCGTTGGCTCGTGCCCATTATGAATTTGCCCAGTGAACGTTACCGCATTAAATGCGAGTATAGAATAAATAATGCGGAACGACCAGACTATAGATAAATATCGACCAGCCTGGTCATTGCTTGCGCACCGGCCGACGGTGAATGCAGGTTTTTTTTTTTCGTTCCTTGTGAATATGTAATAGCTATTTCACTTCCTCACAAAAATGTGAACGTTTATAAAGCGAATCTGCGATATTTATTGTTTTAAATATTTTTGCCGATGACGTAGTTATTAGTTACACGTCAAATTTTGACGTTTGTAATAATGAAGTGTCAAATTGACGTTTTAGAATTTCACTCAGCCAACTTTTCGAATATAGCGATTTATCATGCAGTTTGAAAACAGGATCGACTATATATACGTTTGGAATATATTTAACGTTTCTATGTGAGCGCCGATAATTCACCGCCTCTAAAGCGAAATATCTTATTATCTTGGAGGGGAGAGATTATTAATTTTCCTCTCCTAAGTTACGAAACGCGTTTATGGCCGTAGGCAAATTGCGGAAATAACCGAATGCGTAAACCTGTCTGTGTGTGCGGTGCACACCTAAGGGAGATTTGTTTAGAGTTGGGGTTGCTTACGTGTTATGAGTTACGAACTGGAGTGAACTGCCGGGAAGGAATTCAATCAATAGGGTTTCATTTGTTCACTTGGAATAACGGTATCGTTTGAGGAAACATTTCCTTTGTTAAATTGCCAAAAAAAAGAAAAAATCATTACGTTTTTCTGTATGTAGCATATTTACAAATACTTTCCTGATTAGGATAGGCTATTTTTTAAACAAATTCTTTAGTAAGGTTGGCGACACTGTTCTACTTTTAAATTGTGTTTCAAATTGTGACAGCTGTCAGTGACAAAACGGTTTGGTTCAAAATTAAATTACATCTACACAGAGTTCCAAAATGATTGTTCAATTCCCTCCTATATATAGTAACAGATGTAGTATATGCGCCGTGTTTATGTAATGAAGGTTTGAATAAGTCATGTTGGAACATAAAAAGTAAAACGATCTCATTAAATAAGGAAAACCTAACCATATTTAACTCCGTTATATAAACACTATGATTGTGTTTCTGCTGTAAAAATGAAATAATTAATTTAACTTACTAAATTATGATTTACAATTCAGTACTAACTGGTGTAACAAATTTATGATTACTTTAAATTATAAATACAATTAGTATAATTATTAAGTGACAAAAACTGGCATCTCCAGTTCTTCTATGGTATGCCATGCGGTTTCTATAGATCCTATGTTTTAGATAGCCGAACATGAAGTAATCTAATGGTTAGATTAGCGATCTTGCGTGGCCATCTTTGTGCTCTACGAAACCTGTTTAGCAAAAAACTGTTTGAAGATATTGGCAGGTTTGTCGAGCATAATGTCAGGAGCATTATCGTGTTGAAAAAATAACCTCTCAAGCCTCATTTTCTCGTAACTCTGCAAATAAACAATTCCAACATCTGTTGGTAACGGTGCGTTACAGTTTCCTTCGAAGAAAAATTGGCCCTATTCTTCGATTGCTTGACATAGCTAACCAAACTCAATTTTAACGGGATGCAATTGCGTTTCTCCGAAATTCGTGTGGATTTTCTGCAGAACCAATAACAATAGTTTTGTAAATTGATATAATCTGTTAGATAAAAACCAGCTTCATCCGAGAAAATGATTTGTTAGCAAGTTCATCTCCCTTTAAATGTGTATTAAACCAATGACAACATTCCAAATTCCGGGGGCCTATTTTTTCGTTTATCTAATGTAAAATTCCTGCCTACCTTAGAAATTGTATAGGATGAAAATTAACTTTCTTTTGACAGTTCATTGCGTAAGTGTATGATAAGCCAAAAATTATAAAATGTAATAAAACTATTTCACTCAATGTTAATATTGGATTATTTACCTGTTTCGTGAATAATTACCAAATAAATTCCTTTATTTTCTACAGGATTCAGAAATATTATTGTTGTATATAGATGTAAATACAACGGTTTGAAAAAAATTATTAAGATACTACAACACGAACGCCAATTCGCTAATGTTCAAAAAATTCATAATGTATGAAATTG
>RXPK01004000.1:0-79605 GCA_004143645.1 Protaetia brevitarsis | reverse complement strand
GAGCAAGCACTTTATTTATAAAAACTAAATTATTACAAATCATCCCAACCTAGTGCTCCACCTAAAAAATATACTACACGAGGCTACCTATTCTACGTACTATATCGGTTCTATAACAATTGAAATGTTCTTACTCTAACTAAATAATTTCCTTATCTTAATAACAAAAATATAATACAGTAGCCTCGCGACCATATGAATACTACTTTTTGTAAATGTGATTAGTTCACATAATCGCGAGTCTACTGTAAATCGATCAGCTATCAGTTATTATTAAATGCGCCCATGGAACGACTTTCGTTATCTCCCAGCGTTCGTCAAGGTCATTGATTATATACTTATTACTTATATAAAATCAATGGTCACGGAGCAAGGGAAAACCATGGCAAAAACTTTACTCTGGGAGGAAACAAAACAAGCAGGACTTACTTCCCAAATATTAAATTCCAATTAATTTTTTTTGTCTATTATTTTGTCAACTCCATCCATAGACACACTATATAATATTAAGATTAATGTATATTCTCTTTAGATTCATGGATATTATATTAGATGGCGCTAGTGAGTTGAAGATATCGGATAGGTGGAATGCTTTGTCGTCGATATACAATTCGGGATTATTTGGAAGAGATTACCTTTATAATTTTGTCAAGATGAATTGGAAGAAAGTTAATTCAAGGTAATTTAAAAAAAAATAGCATTATTGTAGCAGTTTTGACTTGTGGAATAGCTCGAAATGTTATTCCTACATATTGATGCTTCGTTGTTGTGTATTTCTATTTAAGTATACAATTATTATTATATATTATTATTATTATTAACATTAGGTAAAATATTTCATAGAATGATCAAAAACCTAAGCCTAAAGCATCTTTGAACGTATTGGGTTATATTTTGAAAATCGATTATTACACTGGTTAACAAGATTTTTGCCTCAACCATAAAAAATGCTTCATTCCCATATACTTTTACATGCTGAAATCAATTATGTTTTCAGAATTTTTCCATCACTCTTAGTTTTTATATTCCCGAATATTTGCTTATCCACCTAAAATATGCATGCAAGATATGTAGTATAAGAGAAAATGTCTTGACGTTATTTCAGTTGTCGGGTAAAGCTCGGAGCTGATCAAGCAGCATGCAATGGTTAATGTTTGAACATGTTTTGACCTTGACGTGTTAAGACCTGCATTACCCATTCCTAGATAGCATCTCTTATTATTTCAGTTGTCGGCTAGAGTTCAGTGAATGAACATACTGGGTGAGTTTTTTAATCTTGAGACAACGGAATATCTCTAAAACACTGAATCAAATCAAAAAAATATCTTAATAAGATTTGTTATAATGTAGGGGGCACACTGAATGGTGCCGAACTCGATCCCCCACCTCAGCCCCCTCTCCCCAGAGTGAGAGGGGGACAACTTTGAAATCTTAAATGGAAACCCCTATTTTGTATTGCAGATTCGGATTCTACGCCATCAAATATGTAGTTTTTGTTTGAAACTTTTTTTTTCGATTCGTAACAGATTGCGCTGTAATCGCAAAAAACATGATTGTGAACATCTAGAAAAAATACACAAAAAAGAGAAGCAAGCAAACATGATTTTGTGTTTTTTTATTTTAACAGAAACTAACATTTCAAAAAGCCATGTGTTGGAAACTGTACCCCTTTACTTCGATACATTTATTTATTCGCAATTGGAATGCTATTCAACGATACAAAACCGTACTTTATTCAGTTCTTGACAAGCCGTGAATACTTACACATTGTCCGATCCCCATTCAGATTATTAATTATTAATCCAATACAAACTAGTTAGTGTTGAATATTTGAACAGTAATGGAGGCTATAACATTACAAGAGAGAATTGAAATGATTTACATCTATGGAGAAAGTGGTAGGAATATCGATGATGCTGTTAATCTTTATTCACAACGTTTTCCCGACAAGGTGCGATCGCCTTCTTTTTACCGAGTCGTCAACAGTTCTCTAGCGAAGGAACTGTACAGCCAAGAAAACGTAATCGTCGAAAAACAATTGCTGGAGAAAATAATGAAATCGCGGTATTAGCTGCAGTAGCTAATAATCCGCATATTAGTACTCGAGAAATAGCTGGCGGATCAGGAACTTCTCAGTCCACTATCTGCCAAATATTGAAGCGTAGGAAATATCATCCACTTAGAGTTTCCATGCATCAAGAACTTCATGGCAATGATTTTGAACATCGAGTGCGATTTTGTCAATGGGCGCTTCAACAGATACAAGATAATCCCAATTTTTTTGCTCGAGTATTATTTTCTGACGAGGCGACATTCACAAATCACGGTACGGTAAATCGGCACAACATGCATTACTGGAGTATCGAAAATCCCCATTGGTTGCAGCACGTTGAACATCAACATCCTTGGACATAAATCTTTGGTGTGGAATAATTGGCAATAAGATTATTGGTCCATATTTCATCGATGGAAACTTAAATGGTGAAAAATATCTAAACATCTTGCAGAACGAACTTCCAGTGTTACTCGAAGACCTTCCCTTGGACGAACAACACACAATATCGTTCCAACATGACGGTTGTCAGGCACATTATTCAAGAATAGCACAAGAAGTATCGAGCCTACAATCGTCGATGGATCGGAAGAGCTGGTCCAGTGTCTTGGCCTGCAATATCGCCAGATCTTACTTCCCCTGACTTCTTTTTGTGGGGCCGCTTAAAGTCTGAAGTTTATACAGAAGTGCCAACCACGAGGGAAAACATGATTGAGCGAATCACCAACGCTTGTTCAAGGATTACGCCGGAAACACTTCTTAGTTGTGTGCAATCATTCCAGTTGCGAATAAGTAAATGTATCGAAGTGGAAGGGCACATTTTCGAACACATTTTCTGAAATGGGTATGATAAAGCAAAGTTCTTCGTTGTTGAATGGCTTTTTGAAATGTTATTATGTTAAATAAAAAAAAAAAAAAACACAAAATCATGTTTGCTTGCTTCTCTTTTTTGTGTATTTTTTCTAGACGTCCACAATCACGTTTTTTTTGCGATTACAGCGCAATCTGTTACGAATCGAAAAAAAAACTACATACTTGATGGCGTAGAATCCGAATCTGCAATACAAAATGGGGGTTCCCATTTAAGATTTCAAAGTTGTCCCCCCTCCAACTCTGGGGGAAGGGCACCATTCAGTGAGCTCCCTTCATTATAACTAATCTTATTAAGATCTTTTTTTGATTTGATGCAGTGTTATAGAGATAGTCCGTTGTCTCAAGATAAAAAAAACTCAGCCTGTATACGCTAAAGTTGTTAACGTTTTAAAAAGTCTTGCTCTGTGCAAGCTATAGTAGTGAAACCGCGAACATTTCATTACCTGTAAAAGTGTCAAGGAAATGTGTAAACCACCCGAACTCTTTTTGCTACATTTGCGGCGAATTGACATTTAAATATAAAAAAACCGTCTTCCACATCTCCCCTTAAAAAGTGCCATGTACTTCAAGTATAGAGTATTTCAAGTGTAAAGCAGATGATGTAGACAAAAGCTGGGCTCCCCATATTTGCTGCATTACGTTTGCCAGACTTCTTACAGCGTTGGCAAAGCCTTTGCTATTCCTATGATTTGGAGGGAACCATCAGATCATATTACCGATTGCTATTTTTGTGTTACAAATATAATTGGTATGACTTCTAAATCCAAACATATTGTAAAATATCCTAATATTCCATCTGCACTGAGACCAGCACTTCACAGCCCGGAATTACATGTGCCTACAATTGCCTAAACCTCCACAAACCATGACGCTAAGCTACGATGAAAGTGCTGATGACGAAATAAACGAAGAATATTAATTTGGATCCAACCATTCAACCAGATTCATCTTGTTGTGTGCCGCATCTTCTAAGTCAAGAAGACCTCAATGATCTCGTCTGCGAGTTGAGGTTGTCTAAGAAGCAAGCCAAACGTCTAGGTTCCAGATAAAAAGACTGGAATCTTCTTCAGAGTGGAACAAAAGTTCTTCTTTTTGGTAATCGCCATGTAGAATTTGAGAACTTCTTTTCTATGGAAGAAGGACTTGTATTTTGTAATGACGTCCGTTCTATTATGAAGATGCTTGATCATGAATATAATTCAGATGAGTGGCGTTTGTTTATTGACTCTTCCAAATTAAGCTTGAAAGCGGTACTACTCCACAATGGAAATAAGTTCCACCATGTTTCTTTGGCTCATGCATGCGATCTTATGGCAACATAAATCTCCTTTGGAAAAAATAGAAGTATAACGACGTTAAGTGGAATATTTGTGGCGATTTGAAAGTTGGTTCACTTTTGTTCAACATGGAACTCGGTTACAGAAAGTACTGTTATTTCCTCTGTGAATGGGACAGTCGGGATAGGAAAAATTATTATAAAAAGAAAGAGTGGTCAAAGCGAACTTCACTGTCACCAGGAAATAAGAATATCATTGGTACCCCACATGTAGATCCTCAAAAAAATATATTTGTTCCTTTTATACATTAAGCTTGGGCTTGATGGAAAACTTTGTCAAAGATATGAATAAAACTAACAGGAGATTTGCATATATGAGGAGTAAGTTCCCTAAGATCAGTGATGCTAAGCTAAAGCAAGGTATTTTTGTGGGACCCTAGATCAAATAGTTACTTCGAGATGAAAAATTTGCTGAGACGCTAAATGGAATTGAAAAAGCAGCATGGTTGTCTTTTAAGGAGATTGTTCGTAGAGATTATTAACAATCTACTGGCCTCACATAAATCCATGGGTTGTAGCATGAGCCTAAAAATACACTTTCTTGACTCCTACTTTGATTTTTTCTCAAAAAACTTTGGAGCAGTCAGTGACGATCATGGCAAAAGGTTTCACCAGGACATTCTAATCATGAACAAAAGATACCAAGGCAAATAGAGCCTTGTTATGTAGGCAAACTATTGCTGGACGCTGAAGAAAGATGTTTCTGATGCAAAGTACAACTGGCACGGCACATATTATAATATACACTTTCACAAAAATGGCATTGCTTTGTTACTCTGAAACCCTGATAGAAAAATTCTGAAAACAAATATGAAATAGGTGTAAAAAGTAGTAACCACCAAGTTCACCCACTTTCCTTCGTACGACAAAATAAATCTGATATTTTGTTGACCAGTGTTATCAAACATCAAGAATAAAAATTCATGAATCTCTAGTCAAAAATATTGATGATATGATACCTAATATTTACCAAAAAAAAAATCTTCTATGCAGTTCTTTTTGCAGTTTAACCACCTCGGAAATAAACTCCATGATTGAAGGAATCGCAAAGAGATTCACAACATCAAAACAGTACAATGACGTAAGTGGTATTCTACACTTCTCTATATATCGCGCACAAAGCTATCTATATTAATTTTGTATTTCCGTTCTAGATGCAAAGTTTTGGCGAAAAAGTAGGACAATCTTTCAGTAACGCTTTGCTTATAATCAAGGAGAATGTTGATTGGGCAGATAAATATCTATCCTCTGCTTTGGAATGGTTTGACGCAAATCTATGAATCATAGCTGATATGAAATTGATTTATTATGAGTATTAGATAAAATGAAAATAAATTCCATTATATACCTTCTGTGTAATTTTATTTAATTAACTATTTAATAGAGATTGAATAAATATACTGATAACTAACACACAAAATACCAATAAATTTTTGTCTCACAAGTTTTTTAATCTTGAAGCATTTCATTAGCTATGCTAACATCATCAGATGACATATAAGTATATCCTAGGTTACAAAATTAATCTTCAGGACTACTATCTTCAATAAATTCTAAATATTTATAATTAAGGGGTGTTAAATTGGTATTAAGTAAGCTATTATTATGTCTTTTCATATAAATAGCTTCCCACATATTAAAATTCTTACAATTTGAAGACTTAATTAACTCTAAAACATTAATTGAAAAATTGTGTAATTTTTAACAACGTGGTTTTGGATAACATTTTTGAATACATTAAATTAACGAAACTATGTATGGAGCAAAATATCTTTAGCTTTGATAATAAGTTTTATAAACAAACATTCGGAACTGAAATGGATAACCCACTCTCTCCTTTTTTTGCAAAGCTCTTCCTAAATTAGTAAATTTCCTTCTTTCCCTACATTTTGGATTAGATATGTAGATGATGTTCTTGCGGTAATACCACTTGATTTTGATATAGATATTTTCCTTAATTTTATTAATAATCAGTACCCATCAATAAAATTTACGTTTGAAATTGAGGATGAATATAGATTACCATTCCTTGATTTATTAATTATGATCAAAGATAATACATTCCACTTTGATATATATATATATAGAAAAGCCACACACACAAACATATAATTGTTTGTGTGTGTGGCTTTTCTATATTTTGATGACCAGTGTTATCAAACATCAAGAATAAAAATTCATAAATCTCTAGTCCATTGACTATGTATAAGCAGACTGATTAAGCTTATGGCAAAAATGTTGCGCTTAAAAGTGGCCCTTTGGATGGCAAATCCAGATGTCACTAGTGTTTCTACATCCAAAACTGGCGGGGGAAGCGAAATGCCTATCTTAGCTCCGAACCGTGTTTACAGGTGATGAGTTGAGCAGCACACATGAGTGGAGGGCATTTAGTTCACAGATAGCGCGGTAGCATATAACATAAAATGATTTTTTTTTTTGATTTAACCCGTATAAATGGTAGTTTGTTGCCACGTGAAAGGCATGGCAAGCAATAAAAGCCAATATTTAAATTGTGGGAAAAACAAACGCAATAATGAAAAGTTGCGTACGTTTGCATTTCCTATAAAGTAAAGTGCAAGTAAATAAAAGTAAACAATCACAGATGTGTAAAAAATGTTAAGGGGATTAGTGAGGCGCAAGTGTAGATCGCAAAGCTGCGGGATGTTTACCTAACAAGGAATTTAAATTCGTAAAATTATTTTACTTCAAAATTGCGCTGCATTTTGTATGCTAGTCGAACTATGTAAAATGATATGCCATTTATATTTTTTAGGTGTTCAATTATAGCAAATAAAAAAACTGTTTTTACGATTTAAAATTTTCGTATATACAGGTGTGATTCTTGTAAATAGCATTTTTTGAAAAATAATAATTAATTATCTGAGGTTTATAATAAAATTGATATGACACTTTTTTTATACTATAGGGAAGTATATATGTGATGGGTTTGCAATTTTTTGCTGATTATTAACCCCATTTTTATGTTTAAATTCACGATTTAAATATTTTTTTTATTTTATATTTCTGTTTCTATGTAGAAAATCATTTTTTTTTCAAACTTTATAAACGCAGTATATATTTTTATCGTTTCTTATTAGTATTAAAAATCTAAAATAGTGTTTTTTTGTTTCTTACCTGTACAAAAATGAGTATATGATCAATTATTCTTAGTAACTTCAACATTGAAACAGGAAATTACCAATGGTTTTGTATTAGATTACTAGTTATTTTGAGGTCTTTCTGTTGAAGTTACTAAAAATAATTGTTGGAAATTTAAATTTTGCAAGAGGGTAGTTATTTATAATATATGTAAGTTTTAAAATTGAGAATATTGCAAAACGAGCACTTTAATAGCTAATTTCTTATTCAGTTGAAGGAGCAAGCCTATGCAGAAATCCCCATAAGAATAATTAAAACTACATAATTTTTGTAACAATAATATTACAAAAAACAGTTTTAATGTATTATAGGTTTTTGTTAATATTTTTAAATTTAATATTAAGCCGAAGCTTAAAATTTTAAAATCAAAACATGTAATCCAGCTTTTATGTAGAAATTGCAAAAAGAAAGACAGGAACACAAATAGATTGTAAAAACCTTTTACATATTATGTGGTTTCGGTGACGGCGCGGCATGTTCCTTAGATGATAAGAAAATACCGACAATAAAGTAAAATAAACACGTAAATATCCACCCAAAAAAATCTGGTAATACAAAGGCCTGTTGAATCGATAGTGTTAAGAGAACATATGGTGGAATTTTTACAATATTATTTGAAGAAAACGTTTCTAATCCTCTAACAGGGTTATAATATGCTATAAATTATTATTGTTACCTGCAGAGAATATAGAATTCTAAACAGATGTTACCAGAAAAATAAAAGAATTTTTACACGTTTTATTAGTACAAAATGTCTCATTATGTACAACTCATGTGTAGGTGATGAATTATGAAAGAATACTTCTTTTGGCATAATGCCCGTAATGCTCTGCGTACTGCATATCATACATATGTATATTATTCGATTTCAGTTACAATACCAAAGAAGAAACGATTACATTGAGAGGTTATTTTTGTTCTGACCAACTACTCATTACTTAATGACAATCGGTCTTTGCTTTGAATCGTAATCCAGTGTTCGTATATATCTTGATTGATAATTCCCGTCGCCGACAAGTAGAATTCCCGTTTTGATATTGCAGTTCCTGATATTTTAGGCGGTAAATACAAATTTATTAACTTTTTGTCAATAAATTAAAATAAATGCACGATACAATAACAAATTAATTAAACAAAAGCAAATAAATAAAACAATCATGAAAGAATTTAATAATTCCCTCTGAAACAAAAGTTTTTTCCTCTAACTTTCAAAATTCCCTCTAAAAAGAGATTTTCCCTCTCATATACGAGCACTGTCGTAATCGTAGGTTTGAAAAGTTGAATTTTAACAGTTCATATTATTAATCGTAATTACATGAGTAATATTTATTATTATAACACTTATCAAACTATTGTATGTATTATAAATACATTTGAAAATTAGAAAAATGGAAATGGATTTTTATACGGATATTCACCCACAATAAAAGATACCTATACCCTATTTGGTTTGGTAAATTTATTCCTAGATAGCGCTGACCCACACCTTTATCCGAGAACTATCAAACTGCATTATATGGTAATTTATGGATGTTATCGACATCTATTGACAATTTTTAGAGTTATTTCGCTTTTGTATGGACTTGATCAGTCTACTTATATATAGTCATTGCTCTAGTCAAAAGATTGATGATACGATATGATACCTCATATTTACCAAAAAAAAATATCTCCTATGTAATTCTTTTCGCAGTTTAACCACCTCGGAAATAAATTCCACACACAAACAATTATATACACAACTTATCTTATACAAGCTATAAACAAAAACACACAACATTCTTTTTCTTAATCACTAGATTATTGAACATACGGCTCTCGGAAGATAAAATTAAAAAGAAGTTAGAAAATAAGATTTAGAGACATTAAGAAATATAACTACATTTATTCTAGAGAAAATAGTGGAGAAAAAGTTTAGCAGATTTAACTTTAATAAATTATGGGTTAACCAGATATTAAACTTGTGTAAAAAATACAATCTTAGCTCGGTTTTTCAAAATTGTAATACTTTAAAAAATAAACTAAAATGTGATATTGAAATTATTGATTTTAAAAAATGTTCTGCGATTTATAAGATCAAATGCGGTGTTTGTAATAAAGTATATACAGGGTGTATCAAATAAAAAAGTAAATTTTGCTTGGGTGTAAACTACACGACATATAAAACACAAACCCACCGAAACCGGATTTCATCAGTAAAGAATAAAAAAAAGTAAAATTTAGAGCCAAAAATTCTTTAGTCCGGGCCTGATGCAAGGAAACGTCATGTTAAGTACCCGCTAAACGTGGTATTATGTATAAATACATTGCACTGATTTAGTATTATTCTTAATGGTATGCCGTAAGTTCATTTAACGTCATTCTCAATAAATAAAGGCCCTTGTAAAAATAGAAAAACTGAGGCATTTTAAATTTCTTCTTTTTATAAAATAAACATTCCTTATTTGTTAAGAGCATTCTACGTAAGTCTACAAAGTATTATTTTTAATATCCTGATAAGACGTTCAAGTTTCACCGAATATGCAATTTCAGTAGTTACAAAAAACGTAAATATTTTTCTTTTGCTTTGTAGAATCGAGAGTTAGTTGTTAATAAACGGCACCACATGAATTATTTCTTCTGGGTTTATTTAATTATATAACGCAAAATGAATTGAATCGAATTACACAGAAATAAATGTAGATACAGAAAATTTGCTAACATGCCTTTTTACTATGATATCACGCGAAAATGAATCTATACATTCCCGCGCTTTTGCCGATGCATCAAGCTTCGATTTTCTTTATATGAAATGATGATGGTCCTGAAAGGATCGTTATTTCGAGACGGGAAGATTTAAATAAATGTCCGAAGTGGCTTGCACTCCAAGCGGCGATCCACACAAAACTAACAGCGGTGGACTAGAAAATTATCGGTAGCGTTACACGTTTAGGAAATGAGGGTTAATTTATCGTATCAGGCCGGTAGAATTAATAACAGGTCACGGTATTTTAAATCATTTTTATGTAGAATTGGTAGGGTTAATGATTCGCTTTGTGAGTGTGGTGGGTAGATACAGCGGGGCATGTCTTATTTGAATGTCCACTCACTGATGAGTGGGCGGTCGCGTACGGAGGTTAGGGCATTAGCTAGGGGGTTAAATTGCCGCGACGCGAAACAGATATTAGAGATAATGAGTCGATCGAATGGTGGGAATTTTTTAGTAATGTTGCTAAAGAACTAGATAGGCTACGGCATGATATTTAGATAGTTAGTAGGGTAGCACGCTTATAAATGAATATTTTATGCTCTTTAGTGGTCGGAATTGGTGTTAAACTATAAATATTTAAAATATAAATTTTATTTAATTACTCTTGGTTAGAATAATTAGGATTAAGTTACTATTAAGTATTAGAATAGGTACTGCTGTTGTTTTGTTTGTTTTTTAGGTCATCATCTTTCCTGTTCAACTTCTGAATGCGTGAAAAGGGAGCAGCTACGCGAGAACGGCAAGGCTGTCGGAATTTGAGGAGACGTGGGGCTGCTTCTTCGGCACTCAGAAGGATAATAATAATTTGTGGCTATCAGTAATAAGGGCTGGGACTTCTTCCCAGATCCTCCCAGAGTAAGGTTTTTGCCATGGTTTCCCTTACTCGTGGCCATTTGATTTTATATAAGTATATTATATATAATCAGTGTCCTTGGCGAATGCTGGGAGATAACGAAAGTCGTTCCATGGGCGCATTTAATAATAACTGATAGCTGACTGATTTACAGTAGACTCGCGATTATGTGAACTAATCACATTTTACATTTTTTATCATTTTTCAAAAGTAATATTCGTATGGTCGCGAGGCTACTGTATTATATTTTTGTTATTAAAAATCATAGGGAAGTTATTTAGTTAGAGTAGGATCATTTCAATTGTTATGGAACCCATATAGTACTTAGAATAGGTAGCCTCGTGTAGTACCTTTTCAGGTGGAGCACGGGGTTAGGATGATTTGTAATAATTTAGTTTTCATAAATAAAGTGTGCATTAAGACTTTTTGATTGTATATGATTACAACTGCTACATATTATTATATTTACCTCTATATCTGATACACCCTGTATAGGTCAAACAAAGAGGAATGCGGAGATTAGATTTAATGAGCATTTATATCATGTTAAGAATCATAATGTTGGAAAATCCGCTTTAGCCTATCATTTTGTTAATACAGGACGCACTTTTTCAGTTAATGATTTAGAGTTAATTAAGTCTTCAAATTGTAAGAATCTTAATATGTGGGAAGCTATTTATATGAAAAAACATAATAATAGCATACTTAATACCAATTTAACACCCCTTAATTGTAAATATGTAGAATTTATTGAAGATAGTAATCCTGAAGATTAATTTTGTAACCTAGGATATACTTATTATATTTACACATTTGGTATTCTGACAATATACTTGTACGTTCACCTGATGATGTTGGCATTGCTAATGATATGTTACATAGTGTTTGAAGATTAAAAAACTTGTGAGACAAAAGTTTATTGGTATTTCGTGTGATAGTTATAAATCCTCCAGTTTAGTTTATAAACAATCTAAATAGTGTTCTGAATCAACTTGTTTGGCGTTGACTAAATGAATTTTTCATTACAAAAGCCACTTCTGCAATGGATAAGGATCAGTTTGAAAAAAATCTATAATAGGTATCTATCTAGGTTACTTCAAATCAGCCCTGCGAACACAGGAAATAAAGTGCGATATTAGGATATAAAGATTTTAGATTAAGAAATCGACAAAGAACATGGCTATATACAGAGTGATTCTCACTATATATGCAACAAACTTTAAGCGCTGATTCCCAGGGTTATTTTGATCATAAAAGTTTATAAGAACATATGTCCAAAATCGCCTAGTTCTAAAGTTGTACAATGTTTAATAGTAAGTTAACATAATTAATGTTTTTATTATATATTAACAAAATAATTAGTAAAACAAAATTAACTTATACTAACTGTTGAAAAAGGCCGCCCCCAACTGCAAAACAAGCTTCTATCCTCCGTCGTATTGACTGGCGAGTCCGTTCTAAAATACTAGGGGTATTTCGAATTGTTTGAAAAGCTGCGATAATACGATTTCTCAGTTCATCGCCATTTTCAATGGGAGTCGTATAAACTAATGATTTAAGGTGACCCCAGAGGAAAAAGTCCAAAGAATTTAAGTCTGGAGACCGAGGAGGCCACGGTTGTGGACCTCCCCATCCTATCCACCGATGTGGATACGTATTGTCCAAAAACTCGCGAGCAATTAAACTAAAATACGCTGGAGCACCGTCATGCATAAAATACATTTGTAATCTTAATTGCAACGGAACTTCTTCCAGCAGCAGTGGTAGCTCTTCTTCAAGAAAATTGCGGTATACCTCGCCATTTAACCGCATCGGTAAAAAATGTGGAGCTATCAAGTGATCTCCAACAATTCCGGCCCACACATTGACAGAGAATTGATGTTGATGACGGGCATTCACTAGTTCATGCGGATTTTCTTCGGCCCATATGTGATTATTATGAAAATTAATAATCGCGTTTCTAGAGAAAGTAGCCTCGTCGGTGAAGAATATTTGAGCCAAATATAGTCAGGATTTTGTGCGATTTTGTGTTGCATCCATTGAGAAAAAGCCTCTCTTTGCGGAAAATCTGCCGGCAAAAGTGCCTGCACCCGTTGAATGTGATATGGATACAACAGTTGATCTTTCAATATTCTCCAAACTGTGGCCTGACTAATGTTTAAAGCAAACGCAATTTTTCTTGCGCTTGTTGTAGGATGTTTCTCAATTTCATTTAGTACCATTTCTTCAACTTGTGGAGTTCTCACTGTAGATGGGTGCCCGTTATCAGTAGTCCGTTTTTTTTAAAATTTCCCGTTTCACTAAGACGTTGGTGAAGACGGGCAAATATGGAATGATGCGGGATGATACAGTTCGGGTATCGTTCTTCACAAAGACGTCTAGCAACATGCGAATTTCCATTGGCAAGACCGTAAACGAAATGCATATCACACATCTCAGCATTCGTGTAATTCATTTTAGAAAACAGAAACTGGAGAAACTGAATGAATACTCTGACAACTATTGAAATGACAAATAAACAATTCCCTCTCAACACAATAGTTTTTGATGAACCAACTATGATAATATATCGTGTTAGTCATAGGTCATAATTTATTATTAAACATTCAATAACTTTAAAACCAAACCGTTTTGGACATATACTCATATGAGCTTTTATGATCAAAATAACCTCAGGAATCAGCTCTTAAAGTTTGTCGCATATATTGAGAATCACCCTGTATAATTGTTCCGCCAATTTATGCACAGCCTCTATATAAGCATGACAGAAATATTCTCAGAATGCAAAAATAGTGCATGCGTCAAGGCGTAGCTTTGCAGAACAAGGAAAGTTACTACGTTAAATTAAATGCATAGATAAAAATAACGTTACACATTCGAGTGCGTAACTAAAATTCTAGCAAACATTTTTTTTCGTTATCAATCTCATCAGAACTGACAAACATGTTTGTGTTTATATTGCATGCATCCATATGACCCAATTAAAAACAAAATGTGTCATAACAATTGCTAATACATGGCTAATCAGTTTCGTCAGCTTATTTTATTTATTTATACGTTTACACTGAAAAGCTAAACAATTACAATTCGACCTAACCCCGTGCTCTACCTAAAGGTACTACACCAGGCTACCTATTCCCTGTAGGTACTCTATGGACTCCATAACAATTGAAATGTTCCTACTCTAACTAAATAATTTCCCTATGATTGTTAATAACTAAAATATAATACAGTGGCCTTGCAATTATATGAATCCTACTTTATGTGAAATATGATTAGTTCACATAATAGCGAGTCTACTGTAAATCGGTCAAGCATCAGTTGTTAGAATATTTGCGCCCTTGATACAACTTTAGTTGCCTCCCAATATTCACCAAGGTGTAAGGGAAAACCACGGCAAAAAGCTTACCCTGGGAGGATCTGGGAAGAAGTCCCAGACCTTATTACTGATAGCCGGCAAATTATTATTATCCTTCTGAGTGCTGAAGAAGCAGCCTGCACGTTTCTTTGATTCCGACAGCCTTCACGTAGCTTCACATATCATGAACTGGAAGTTGAAACAGGAAAGAACTAAAGAAATGGACACTATTTATAAAAATCTTGACAGGAGTAACCGCGTGTGTGGGCTCCTTTTTGATCTAACAAAAGCCTTTGATAAAATAAAAAATAATATTCCCAGATAAAAATTTAAGGTTTACACAAGCTTTTTTTAAGGTTGTCCCGACAAGGGAAAAAAAAGCTTGTCGGTGAGCTTGTCATTGACAAGGGTGTAACCTTGTTGCAAGGTTATGATAAGGTTACTAGTTGATACAGGACAAGGTTTTCATAAGGTTGTCTGTAAAAGCATATGCCAAGGTTAGAATGGCAAGGTTTTAATAAGCTTGTCTGTAAAAGCATATGACAATGTTGAGCCAAGCTTAAGAGAAAGCTTGTACAAACCTTGATAAAAGCTTGTAACGATTGAAACAAAATGGGAATTGGTATTAATTTCTTCTTTTTCTTGGTTTGTGTGTCATAAAAATATGGAAATGTACATTAATAGCGACATTTTGTTTTAATTTCAAAAGCTTTTTCAAGATACATGTAAAAATATAAATTGTAAATGGTGTGAATTATAATTTTTTTTTTTGTTTAATAAACGACAAAATCATAATTCAAAATTCATAACAAACAAAACACATGCCAAACTCTTCCATGGGTTGATATCAAATATCTGATCTGTAAATTTTTTTTGGAATTACTTCAATGAGTGAACATGGTTTCGGACTTAGGAAATAAAAGTAGCTGATAATTTAAATAGTCAGTTACTCACCAAAAATCCTATTACACTATAATTAACACTGACAACATCAAACATTTAATTATTCAGAATTTCTGAATTATATAAAATAAAATCAAATTACACTATAAGCTAGTTAGCAAGCAAATATAAATAAATACATAACTATAACTTTTTAAACTAGATGCGTTGTCTTATGTTAGCTTTGTGAACTTTTGGTGTGGAAAATTAGGTTAGAATTATATGCAATTATTGTGGCAATTTAATACATGTTCTTATTTATTTATTGTAAGTGTCGTTTACTACAGTACTTGCAAGAACAGTATATATAATGCGGTACAGCTAGTAAATCAAATGGAAAGTAGTAAAAAATATTATACAGCATACAGAGCCTGGTCCACGCACATCTCCATTTGATTTCTCTGTACACAGTTCGGTTAGGATCATAAACTATTGATATTCATGAAGCAACAACGCACACCTAGTAAAAGATATAAATTTAGGTAGTACTTACTTTTACATGAAAGATGTTTCAAACTATTGTATACTAAAACAGCTCAAACGCATACGACACAACAATCAATGGCGGTCGATGACAGAATAGCGGAATGTCGATCAAACCAAAAAAAAAATCAAATCAATACTCGATAAACGATTGACGCCGAATCACTCCGGAAATACACGAAGTCACCGTACCATGATATAATAACCTTGTTGCAACGTTATCATAACCTTTGACTGTCAAGCTTGTCGTCGACAAGTGAAAGTTAAGCAAGTGACAAGCTTGTCGTAACTTTACATGTTATCTTATCTAATGACGTTATTTATTCGAAAAAATGGAGGCATATGGAATCAGGCGACTGACACTGCAGATCTTTAAATCTTTTCTTTGCGATAGGGAGCAAGTCACTTGTATTGGGAATGCTTACTCTGCTAGAGTTCGTGTAACGAGAGGGGTGCCGCAATGAACTGTTACAAAACATAATGCATATGGCATTTTTCATGATAAGACATGATTTTTGTTCATCATAATAATAGTGTATTATGCTGTTATTTATTAAAATAAATCCTGCGACCCCTACGTCATTGCAGGCAGAGAAAAATTAATGTATTTCAGATCCAACTATGGTTTCTATTAAAAAAAAAAAAATAGGTTTTGCTTCCTTACTCCTAAGTTAAGCAACTCTAACAGTCAGAAATATTACATAGATATTTTTAAAAATATATTTAAAATATTTTGATATATTTTGATATTTTTTTTAAATATAAATAAATATTCAATTAAATATTTATTCCATATTTTAAAATTAATGTAAGCGCTATATTTTTTTTCTAAAATATTTGTAAAATATTTATATGAAAATTGAGATCTTTTATGCAATCTATTTAATTTGTCAAAATGAACTAAAATTGTTCTTGGTTATTTAGAATGTATAACGTCGATAACGAAAAGAATTTGTTTTTTCACACTCACCATACAAATTAATAATCAATAATTCTGGCATCTTTTAAGGCATATGAAGGTTTATCAAATGAATCACTATTTTTTAATTGAAGTGTTCTAAATAAAAAACAAACGTATTTATTATCATTTTATTTGAATAAGCCAATAAAAATGAAAAATACTCATTTTTAAATCTAGCCTTGGCTGGTGCCAGGTACAACTCTATGGCTTTTTTCATATCTTCGGTAGTGGCGCTCTCATGGCGTTTCCTTGTTGCCTCTAAAACAATGCCAATTGTATTAGATCATACCATGAATAAAACATCGTACAGCATTATCAACACCTACTAATACATTTGGAGCATTTACAATAATTGGAGTGGTAGCTACATTCTAATACTTACGATACTTATTTTTACTTTATTTCATAATATTTGAAAACATTCTACGTACAAACAATAAAACAACACAACGTATTCTAACCTCTATTTGAGCTTATGACGCTTATCTACCGAGATGAATCTCTTAAGCAAATCAACTAGCATTTTATCTGGTAGATGCAGTACATATATGATGCATAAAATTCCTACAATTATATTATTAAACGATTTCTGTACATAGCGATATGAGCATTCCAATTATCTTTAAAATGCCATGACATGTTCAAAGTTTTGCTTACCTCGTAGTCACCACAAAAACTAAAACACACCCGCAACAATTAATTACACAGTTAACCCTAATCTGCCCTAATCGTATACTATTATAAACTATAACATGTAACGGACAAACGAATGAAAACGTTGATAATACGCACGTGCGCGTATGCATTCTATGTACCTAATCCATAGACGCATAAACAATACTAAATCATATAACACCGGCACCGTAATGAATAGAGGTGTTGCGTTGATGTTCGCAACTTACAAATATTACAAATAATATAATACAAAACGCAGATATATTAATAGAAAAGTTACAGCGCTCAACTTAGATACTAATTAAATCATATTAGATATATATTATCTAATTTAATCTTTAAACTATCATTTTAAATAGGTACTTAATATGTATGCATATTTTACCCATTTTATATTATTCGTCCTACGCACCAAATGTACAAAAGCAAAAATTCAATCAATTTTTTTTTTATATGAAATAAATATTTACAGAAATACAAAGCAAAATATTCTTGCAGAGTTATGAAAAATATATTGAGAAAACATTTGCAATAAAATATTATTAATGCTACATAACATATATATTTTTTAAATGTTTTCCTAATATATTTTCTATAATATATTTTATGCATATTATATTAATATAACTAATATTCAAGAAAGATTTAATATTTTTAAAATATTTATAAAATATGAAATAAATATAGTTGGTCACTGGGGAAAATTAGAAATTTAAGATTTAACTGTTTTTCACTGCATAGGATTGCCATAATTAATGTTGAATTTATCTGTAATTAATTTGATATACCGATATGTCTATTAATATTAGTAATATTTCGCAATTTCGACAGATAAATTTTAGAAACGTGTCATAAAAATAAATTCGGAACATTGTACGGATAAAATAGCGTCAATGCAAATCCAGTCACTTTGATCAATAAAACTAATATTTAATCTCTAGATCTACTGATACGATTAATAAATATAATATGATAAAGTTTTGTTGATAAAAAAAAAATGATATATATTCCACCGTGCAAAGAAAAATAACTGTCAGTTGGTTTCATTTAGCAGCAGTGTAACAGACAATGGCACGGGTTATCGCGTTAATATTTAGTTCTAATATCCGCTGGTTGCTCAGCGAATTTCCCAGACATACCAAATCCAAGAGGAAACATCGCCAGAGATACCGTCGATCACCGATTGCCTACCAACACTATCCCGCGTTCTTACGACATTATCATAGAACCGACTTTCGAGCAAGACTTTACTTTCAACGGAAAGGTAACTATAGAAATCGAAGTGATAGAGGACACAAATCAGATTACACTCCACGGAAATGCCATTGAAATTGACCATGATAGTGTAACCGTTCGAGAACCAAATGAAGTAAACCCAAATCTAGCATTAGCAGCTAATCCCATCACCGAAGAACCCGCGCTGCATTTCATCCACATCAATCTAGAGGAGCAAGTGGAAGCTGGAAAGATTCTGGAGATATATATTGAATATACAGGGGTATTGAATGAAGAAAGGACCGGATTCTACAGAGCAAGTTATATGGAAGATGGAGTACCTATGTAAGCGAGTTTAATATATTATTTTAGTTTAATGCAGCGTTTCTCAAAATTGTGTCCCGCGGAACTCGCAACTCAAGAGTTCCGCAAAAGTTACGTTTTGACAATATTCACGAGAGCAACTTTAAAAAACAATAAAAATTAACACTCTTACAAAATTGAAGAATTTGAGAGCAGAATAGTAGCTCTTCCTCATTTTCATCTATCCATTTTATATATTTTTTTCAAATTCACTTAAATATAAATGGGGCCGGGAGTAAACGATAGCTATGATTGCTGCGTGTTTTATAAAACACGTTGAAAGTTTCCTTTTTTTTTAATTTTCCTTATTTATAAAATTTATTGGTTCAATCTTTGAAATTTTGAAAAGAAATTATATTATATTTTGTTAAGCATATTCTCCTTGAAACAGACATGCCTTTTGTTGTTTCAAATATATGCAAAAAATGTACACTATTGACTGAAACAAAATATTTGGTTAGAAAGTTTGATATATTCAAACAATTTTTTTTAGTTCCGTATGGTCTTAAACACAAAAAATATAGTTAACTTTGGTAAAATGTTGGATTGGTTCAATTATTTTCATAATTGTTGAGATAATATCGGTACTTTGTTAACTCAAACAAAGGCTCTGCTCCGATAAGCCATTGAAAAATGCCCCTAAAGCTATCGGGCTGAAATTAAAGCAAATGAGTACTACTGTCACACATACTATAAATACAAAAAATTAGCTCAATCGATGCCACCCCATTCGAGATATTAGCATAAGGGTGGAAAAATTCAATATTTTTTTCTCAGGATTACTTAAGCTATTCACGTTACAAAAAATATGTAAGTAAACACTGATTATGGGCATTCTATAAAAAATCAAGAACTAATTCCCTCCACTCAGCTCAAAGTTATTATTATTTTCCCCTTTTTAGGGGTGGTTTTTTTGAGTTTGGTTCAAGGTGCCAACTTGGCTTTTTGTTATATTGGATCATATGCATTTAGGTTTATTATATGTTTTTTTCAGTTTTCTCTGTGTGGTAGAACATGTAAATAAAAAATCAAATCTCTTTGAATGATTTTAGTAGGAGCAATTTGTTATTGGTTATTTTAGCGTTAAAATAATTATTTATCGATTAATTTCAGGATTATTTGTATAAATGTTTCAGCCCTATTAGTTATAAAAGCACCGAAATATACAAAACAATATGTAACAATAAAATAATATTTAATTCCGTACATGCAGTTCAAAGTTGTTATTATTTTCCCTCTTTGAGGGGTGATTTTTTTGAGTTGCGTTTAAGGTGCCAATTTGGCTTTTTATTATATGTACATGGGTGTATAATTATATTTGGGTTTATTATATATTTCGCAAAGTTCTTTCAATGAAGTAATACAAATAATAAAATTAAACCTCTTTGATCTTAGCAGCAGCATTGGGTTATTGATTATTTTAAGGATAAAATTCAAATTATTCATCGATCGGATTCAGGATTATTTATTGTATGTACATTTCAGCCTAGTATTATAAAAGCATCGACATAAAAAGAGAATATTGTAAACAATAAAATAATATTAATTCCGCACACGCTGTTCGAAGTTATTTTGTCCTTTTGGGCGATGTTTTTTTCAAGTTGGATTTAACAATTCGACTTGATTTTTTGTTACCTATAAATCTATGCGTTTGGTATAATATATATTTTTTATATGATATAACATATTAACATAAATCAATCAAATCTCTGTTAGATATTTATTGTTCTAATAACAACATAATTCTATCCACATTTGTTATTGCAACAGCTATGTATTATAGTAGTTATGATTTTCTTAATGTTGACAGAACCGCTATTCGTATTTTACTTTTGCTCTAACTGCCAAATAGATATATACATTTAGTATACATATTTCTTTAATCAATGTTCTGAGACGTGCATAATTTGTTTTAATATGACAATTATTTGATTGTGAGAGTTTGGAGGCTGTTGTTTAATGTAATTTCTTTATGTACAATAAACAGCAGTGCTATAGAAAGTAAGTTAAAATATGTTCTCACATAAGTGTATTAATCGCGGTGGTTAGCTAATAAAAATATCTGGAAGAAAAAACTTAAACAAATAATAAACGATTGAAGATGATAGAAATACTTATTTGGAATCAAGAATCAGTGAAGGTTGTAAATCAAGAGCATACTTCTCAGTTCATATGACATCACTTGTAAAGAATTTATTAGGAAAAAAGTATATAGTAAATCCAAATGCAGGCATTATTATACAGCAAAAAGTCAAGTTAGAACCTTAAATTCAAAAAACCACCCCCCAAAGGGAACTTTGACCTTCGTGTACGGAGCTAAATATTATTTTATATTGACTATGATACATATATGTTAATAATAAATGTAACAACAGATATATATTATATAATTATATACTTATTATTATTTATTCTTACAGAATTATTTTATAACTCAGTGTTTTCATAACTACTAGGGCTGAAGTGTACAACATATAAATAATCCTGAAACCGCTCGATGATTTTCCGTTTTTATTTGCATGTTCTACCACACAGAAAGAACTTAAAAAAAGATATAATGAACCCAAATACATACCATTACTATATAACAAAAAATTAGATTGACACATTTAAATCACTCAAAAAAAACCGCACTTCAAAAAGGAAAAATAACAATAACTTTCAACTGCGTGTACGAAATAAATATTTTGTTTTTGTATAATTTCTTTATTATATTTCGATGCTTTTTATAACTACTAGGGCTGAAATATACTACAGATAATCTTAAATTGGTGGATGAACAATTGTTTTAACCCTAAAATAAACAATAACAAATTTTCTTACTAAGATCATTCAAAGAAATTTGATTTTTTATTTAAATGTTCTACCCACAGAAAAAACTGAAAAATATATAATATAATAACCTAAATGCATACGGTCTAATATAACAAGAAGCCAAGTTGGTACCTTGAACCAAACTCAAAAAAACCACCTCTAAAAAGGGGAAAATAATAATAACTGTGAACTGAGTGGAGGGAATTAGTTCTTGATTTTTTTGTAGAATGCCCATAGTCAGTGTTTACTTGCATAATTTTTTTGAACGTGATAGCTTAAGTAATTCCTGAGAGAAAAAATATTGAATTTTTCCACCCTTATGCTAATATCTCGAATGGAGCGTGGGCATCGATTGAGCTAATTTTTTGTATTATAGTAGTGTTGACAGTAGTACTTATTTGCTCTAATTTCTCGCGATAGCTTTTAGGCGCACTTTTTAAGTTGCTTATCGGAGCAGAGCCTTTGTTACTTAGGGGGTATAATTACATATTTGGGCGAAATATGCAGTTGGTTGGGGGTCAAAACTTATTTCTAGCCAATGAAATGGCGAATAGCCACTTCCCTAACAGACACAAATATATTAGAGATATTTTTTAAAATATATTTGAATATATTTTATCTAAATATAGATAAAATATACAATTGAAATATTTACTCCATAATTTAAATCAATGTAAGTTTGATATTTTTTAAAATATTTGTAAAATATTATTTATACGAAAATTGCGATTTTTTTTATGCAATCATACAAAGCTACATAATTTGCCAGAAAGAACTAAAGTATTTGCAGACAGTAATCTATACATCTTGGTTCTTTAGAATATATAACATCGATAACAAAAAGCTATATGAAACTTTCCTGAAAAATAAGAAGAACGACATACCTGGAGGTGTCTAAAATGGAAGAACTTCTTTCAATCAATAATGCCTTAAAAATATAATATAGTAAATAAAATAAATAATTAAAATCAAAAAATTAAAAATTAATTTAAAAAAATAATTTAAGTTTGATAAAGTAGCTTTTGATTTGGTGTGAATGAATGTATATAGCAGTTACCTCGCTGCAATTATTTTAGCTCCTACGTAACATAATTAACTTTTACGTAAACGCAGATATATTAATAGAAGTTACAGCGCTCAACTTAGATACTAACTGAATCATAATTTTAGATATACAGGGTGGGCCATTACATTCGCGTCGGTTTGTATAAAAGAGTGGTAACATATTTTCGATTTCTTTTTTGTTAATTAAATTATACAGGTTCAGAAGGACCACCGGTCAAAATTATTTTGAAGTATACAGGGTGACTCAAAGAAAAATTACACAGCAAAGTTGTGAAAACTTAAGTGGAACACCTGTATATTATGACATATTTTGATAGTAGTACAGATTAAATAAAGGCAAGTTGGTGTTAGGTTTCTTATATCTAACTCAACTCGTTTACGAGATAATTAACTATTCTTCAAAATGTAGACCAAAATTTAAGAGGCACGCCTGTTATGCATATTTAAGCTAGATATTTAAACTGTATTTATTTTTTAACTAAAGCATTAGACTTGATAATAAAATAAAAGTAATGTAAAAAATTATACAGGATGACCAAAAACATTCTTTTAATTTTCGTTATCTATAAAGGCAAGAACTTTCTTATTTCAAATGGAGTACCCTGTATTTATTACTTTATTTAGATTCTAATTTTAACGGTATTTAAGATTGTATTAACGCTTCCTATACCTATCTGTTATAGTTTCTTAGTAATTTAGCATTTTCTATTTCAAATACTACTTCTAGTCTCTTTCTACTATCAATTCTTTTTCAAAAGTAAGCTTAGACAAAAGTATCGCTTTTATTCATTATACAAAAAAGTCATTTGACAATAACAGAACTTGTCAGTTGTGCATGATTGTTATTCGTGGTTATTTAAAAAGCATTTTAATTATTTACAATGACAAATTACCTCAAGCAGAAAGGATTGATATGATTTTAATAATTGGAGAGCGTGAAGAAAATTGCTTGCTAGCATCAAGGATTTATGCGCAAAAATATCCTAACAGACGCCATCCCGATAAACGTTTTTTAGAAAATTTGCTGCAAGTATTCCGAAGTACAGGAAGTGTGTGTTATAAGAAAACAGAACGACAAAAACCGATTACCGAAATGAAGGAAATAATATTTAGTTATCGAATCTCTTGCTGAAAATCCGCATACAAGTCAGCGAAAAATAAATGAAACTACAGGGATAAGCAGAGGGAGCATCAGAAAAATTATAAAGATGAACAAATTTTTATCTATACAACATACAATTGCATCAACAACTTTTGGATGTAGATTATGATCGGCGGCCTGAATTTTGTTTATGGGTTCTAGAAAAGTTAGGAGATGACGAAAATTTTCTGGATTATGTGTTATTTTCGGATGAGTCAACTTTTCACAACAACGGATTAGTTAATAGGCATAATTTTCATTATTACAGCGACGAGAATCCCAATTTCTTTAGAACCCTAAATCGTCAACATCGATGGTCTGTTAATGTGTGGGGCTGAATAGTTGGAAAGCACGTGATAGGGCCATACTTTTTTGATGGTCACTTGAATGTTGCCATGTTTCTACAATTTATAAAATATAACTTAGCAATACTTTTGAAAATATACCTATTAATATTCGACAAAGATTTTGGTTGCAATTAGACAGTGCTCCTGCGCACTTCCAAATAAGCGTTCGGGAGAAATTAGATAGGCAGTATCCCAACAGTTGGATAGGCCGTGGAAGCCCACAGAATTGGCCAGCAAGATCTCCAAATCTAACGAGCCCAGATTCTTTTTTTATGGGGATATATTAAAAATATTGTTTATGACATACCACCAACCACACCCAACAATATGAAAGAGCGAATAAGAATGGCGTTTCGAGCTATAACACGAAAGGTTTTGAGTAAGGTTAAAGACTCATTTCAAGAAAAAGTACGCCTCTGCATTGAAAATGATGGCCATCATTTTGAACATTTTTTAAAACATTAGCAGTCTTTCACATATCAGCTTATCCGTTTTAATAAAGTACATTTCTGAAGTTCACTTAGTTATGACCTTTGATTTAGTATGTAGGGAAAAGCCAGTGAAAATATTAGGCTGATTATTATCTTCTATCTATGTTGAATAATAACAGCAATTTCGTCCAAGCCCACTTCAAAAAAAAAAAACTAATGGCTAGGAATTAATATTGAAAAGAAAATTATAAATTACTAAGAAACTATAACAGATAGGTATAGCAAGCATTAATAACAATCTTAAAGCCGTTAAAATTAGAATCAAATTAGGTAATAAATACAGGGTGTTCCATTTAAAATAAGGAAAGTTACTTGCTTTTAAAGATAGCGAAAATTGAAAGTATGTTTTTGTTCACCCCGTATAATTTTTTGCATTACTTTTATTTTATTATCGAGTCCAATGCTTTAGTTAAAAAATAAATCCACTTTAAAATATCTAGCTTAAATATGCATGATAAGCATGCCTCTTCAATTTTGGTCTACATTTTGAAGAATAGTTAATTATCTCGCAAACGAATTGAGTTAGGCATAAGAAACCTAACACCAACTTGTCTTTATTTAGTCAGTACAAAATATGTCACAATATACAGCCTGTTCCATTTAATTTTTCACAATTTTGGTGTGTAGCTTTTCTTTGAGTCAGCCTGTATACTTCAAAATAATTTTGAAATGTGCTCCTTCTGAACCTGTATAACACTTAACAAAAAGAAAAAAAAATAGAAAAAATGTTTACATTTTTCGTATATAAACCGACGCGGATGTGGTGGCCCACCTGTATATTATCTAATTTAATCTTTAAACTATCATTTTAAATAGGTACTTAATATGTATGCATATTTTACCTATTTTATATTATTAATCCTACGCACCAAGTGTACAAAAGCAAAAATTAAACCTTTATTTTTTTTATATGAAATAAATATTTACAAAAATGCAAAACAAAATATTCTTGCAGAGTTAAGAAAAATATATTGAGAAATTATTTACAATAAAATATAATTAATGCTACATAACATATATATTTGTAAAACTTATTCCTAATATATTTTATGCATATTATATTAATATAACTAATATTCAATATTTTCTAAATATTTCTGAAATATGAAATAAATATAAATATATCAATCGAAAGGGCTACATAAACGCTGCAAATCCTCCATTGAAACTTTTTTTCTCTCTCTCACCGTTTAAAAGTTATTTTGGATAAACCAAATTTTGGTCGAATTTTAAGGACGTTTTATACCAGCTAAAGTTGAAGTTCCAGCAACAGAAAGTTTACTTACGATTTACAATATACACAATCTATTGAGTAATATTAGTCATAATTACGCACACACGTTATAAATTTTCAAAATAATATCAGCTACATTATATATCAATAGACCATTTACCGACTTATCGACTTAAATATATTGCCAATGTCACATAATCGATCACATTTTGGAGATTATGCTATAGGCTATAGGTTGAATTTTTTATCTCCCAATTATCATTGTGGATTATATTAGGTAGTTCGATTGTGTCTGTGGCTTAAAAGATTACGTATCGCCGAGATAACCATCAAAGTCGTATGCCTACGAAAAAGGTCTGTGAAATGGAAAAAACACGAATTTATATGTAGATACTTACGGATAAGATGTGTTAACATAAAATGATATTAACGGGATTATAATCATTTATATCAAAGACTACTCAAAAAGTCTATATCGTTCGATATGCAATACCCAAGCTTTACGTTGTCATAAACTAATCTGGCCACGGTTAACTTTGATATTGCGACGCTAAGGTTTGATAATTATTATCTAACGATGTATTTAATACCGCAATTGCTAATATATTGTTTTAAAATGCCCAACTTTATCAATCATAGATGAATGATGTTCATCCATGTATCATATTTCGTCAAGATTACGAGGAGTTATTTTCATCTATAAACGCGACTTAACATCCATTAGTTTACGATTAACTACTTTTAATACTGTATTCTAATGTAATACGGCTTTATTCATGCCACATTTTAAATTCGGCCTTTACGTAAGCACTTGAAAACGACCAATTTTGTTAAGAAAAAAAAAACCTTGTTTTGGTTTTAATGTGAATAACTATTTGTTAATTCCTTTCATAATTATGCGCAAAACAGCGAAAATCTGGCAACCATAAATACACCATGCATTGAGAAAAGAGATTGCATTAAGGCGAATCTGGACGAGATAAATATATCGGAAAAGTATTCCGCGCTTTTTGGGAAAACGATACGACCGATTTTTAAATTTTAAACTGTATTTGTCTTAAAATAATGTTTGAAATTGCGCCAACGTTTTAATTTTTTTAATTTTCGATGTATTTAAATTTTTAAATGTTATAAGTTTGTTATTAAAAACAATTTCTAAAATCGGCTCAACGGCGCCTTTGAACACCAATTTCCTAATGACAAAACTTTTTAATTTTTGAATTTGAACTAATAGTAACGCCCGAAACGGAAATATTAATTTTTCTTTTTTCCATCAAATGCCGACAGGCCGTCGGCCTTTATGGCAACCTTTAACGCACAGACCGATGTTTGTTTTGAAGACGTATCTACGTACAGATGGTCTGCTATGGAATCACGTGAGGTATGAATATAAGGATATTCAATTTTGCTTCCAGTAGTGTCTTTTTGTGTATTTTACACAACCCAACTTACTTCCTACGTATGTTTTAAATAACTGCGAAATTCATAAAATGTGTAAATGTTAATAATAGATAATGTATCTACTTTTTATTAACGAGTCACGATTATAAATACTAAACCACTCCAATAATTTCCTTGATGCCAATTGTATTACGAAACAGAACATCAATAAAATCCAAATAAAAAAATGCACACAGCAATTTTTTCGACTGGGTAAAATGTACCTATAAATTACAATTTCTTTTATATCTGCTTAGATTACATACCTAGTATCATAGTCATTTATATTGACCGCCCTAGAATTATTTTTGGTTTTTGGCGCACTGAAATACGCAATGAAAAAATAATAAAATGCATAACTAAGTAGATACGGTACTTACATTTTGTGCAATGGAAGATTAAATCTTGGAAGAAGCCTTTTTCCTTTAGCGCTGATACGAAGATGCTTTTTCCTTTTTGACGAATATCTTTTATCCATTTTTAGATAATGCGGTTTGCTACTTGTAAGAAAGTAAATATTCTTCGTACAATAACTGCAGTGCTAACAGTAAGTCAGTTCCAGAGAAAAAAATTTTGAGGTACTTGACCACAGGTTTGCGATGTCTGTGTGTGGTTGAGTGAGGTTTGTATGTTTGTGACAGCGTGTGGCATCCTGACTCATTTATCACAAGTTACTCTATAGGAAGTTGTATTGTAAAATCACAGATACAGGTATAGAATAACACTCAATGAAACGTAGCGAATACTCTAGACAATCTTAGCAATTCATTTTGGGAACATGTAATATAGAAAGCAAACAATTCATTCAAAAAGACAAGAGGTATTTTTCTTTTCGATCTGACTATCGCTTGAGGTTTGTTCCTGCAATCACGTGTTCTACAAATGCTCTTCACATTTGTGCATACCTCGAGATAATTCAGTTCCCTAAAAACAGCATTTACTCAATTTACAAAGTAAGTTACTGATTCTACTGATTCATAGTACTGATTATATTATCAGTGCTATAATTATTTATTTCTGAATTAATAGCTTTCTTTGTAGCCTAGTAAATCAAATAAAATTACTGATAATACCTTATTAATTTGCATTTTAATTTTGACACATAAGATAGTGTTACTCTATACATTCAAGTTTGTATGACAGACTAACTAATATTTTGAAAAGATCTGATTACTCGAACCGGTATCATTTCTGTAGCGCCCTCAATTCGACGCTTGTGCTACCGTCCTAGTTATGGTTGTCCCAGCGGACGAGATCAAAGAGAAAACGCATTTCCCTCTTTCAGACGCTATTTGCTATCAGAAAGAAATGAAACAAAAATGGTTTAATATTAGTAAGTCTCGCTGAACCGTCGCCCTTGAGCACTTTTTTATTTTTCCTTTTTGGAAGCCAAATAGAACTAAACAAAAAATTTAAAAAGAGAAAATTTAAAAAAATAAAACGTTGGCGCAATTTTAAATACTCTTTTCAAATAATCTCTTTATCAAATTTAAAATATTTTGATTGGTACGTCTAAAAACAGCGGAAAAGAAAGCCATCTACTGGCAGAGAATCTCATTAAAAGGCCGTCCAGATTCGCCTTAAATGAAAAGCTTTACAACTTTTGAGTTTTATCATGTTAATCGAAAAGGACACTTTTCGCAGAAGTAAGTATAAGTATATTAAAGAAAAGGAAAGCAAAAGTTTTTAACATACAAGGTAACCCAATAGATGCTATCAATGCGGTTACTGGGCATTTTGTAAATATTGGAACTAAGCTATGTAAAGATGTTCCAAGTACCTTTTAGTCCCAGTTTAGTAAATTTTAATGAAGCTTTAACTTTAGATTTAACGAATGAAGAGGAAATTATTAATATTGTTAGTAGTTTTAAGAGTAATAGTTGTCCTGGTAATGATGAAGTCACTACCTCACTTCTGAAACAATGCATACATGCAATAGTGAAGCCTTTAGTAAAGATAATTAATAATTTCGCTAATCTTCGGAATGTTTCCGGAAGGTTTAAAAGCAGCAATTGTTGTCCCAATCTTCAAGGAGGGTGATAACCGTTTGATAAAGAACTACAGAGCAATCAGTATACTCTCTTGTTTCTCAAAAATCTTTGAAAAAAAAATCGTATTGTTGCTTTTTCCAATGAGAACAATGTATTCTATGCAAACCAGTATGGTTTTATGAAGGGCAGGTCTATTGAAACCGCCCTTTTTGACTACTTTAACGCAATTTATCAGGCTCTGGAGGGTAGTAGCACTCCCCAAGGGGTTTTGCTGGACTTCTCTAGAGCTTATGATTGCATAAATCATGATAAGTTATTACTTAAATCAAAAAGCTATGGAATAAGAGACACCATTTTGAAATGGATGGCATCATACTTGAAGGGTAGAAAGCAAATTGTAAAAGTAAACACATTTATCGTAATCAACATGTGCTTACACAGAGTCAATTTAGTACAAAAAATGATATATTCGTTCTTTTCTAGCAACCACAACAAGAAAACGCGGTTTTACGACATAAACGGTATAGTAACTATATTCTACTTAACTGAACAAATTGAGAGTGTTGCCAACTTATTAGACATAAAAATAAATTATCTAACAATATTATCTCAACACGGTCAAATACCTAAATAAATTATTGTTGTATTCCCGTCGAAACCGTGGGCTTGACTCGGGTAGGGGTTGGGAAGTATTGAATAAACGATCCAAATTAGGAGTTGTGAATTTTATTAGCGTTCAAACTCAGAGATGCTGTTGTATTAATATTGGTAAAAACTGAGTACATACTAGTTAAAATAATGGTTATAATAATAATGTTGAAATGATGAAATGAATGATATAAATGATACGAAAATGATGCCTTATACCTAGTTTTACATCTATATACAAACTTACGAAGGGCGTAGGCGGGGTAGTGGTTCTGATAAACTAAAAACAGAGGAAGATATATTCTTTTTAGGTGTCTAGTCGAAACTTACTTCTGTATGCTATTGTCATGGCAAGCGAAGGTTTTTCTTAGTAAAGCTGTGAGAAGTTATATTTCTAATATTATGTTATACTCGTGAGAATGAATATAAAAATAAAGAAACTGATATCATACATTGTAACGTACATACGTTTATTGTACGAAGTTATAATATTGTACAGGGTTACAACATTATTAAGCCGAAGATATGTTTTTTAGTTCAAAGTATATTCGTTTCTCACAATCAACGAAATATTTATTTGAAAATTCATTGCAGAGCTATTCGACCAAAAATGCTTTTATTATTTCAACAAAAAATTTCACTTCGCAAATAAAATCAATTGTTTTCAAATCAAAGCTATACTTTTTCGTAAGGGAGAAATTGCGTCCTGGGTCTTCTTCTGGGCGACGTTTCGTCCACACTCGCTGGGGATATCCTCAGGGCTGATGCTAAACTGAAAGACTAACACACGGAGATGGGTTTATATAGGGAAAACGGTTCCCTTATATAAACCTGTCTCTGTGTGTTAGTCTTCCAGTTTCAGGTGAATAGCAGTAGCATCAGCCCTGAAGATGTTCCTTGTGGACGAAACGTCGGCTAGAAGAAGAAGATCCAGGACGCGATTCCATCTCGGAAGCTCAGCAGAGTATAGTATGAATAACGACCACGGAAGTTCACGTGTCAGTTTAAATAAATGCATTCGTTAAACCACCGTTTATTTCGAATATTTTTTTCCACGCCCACTAAATATTTTTGCCAGTATTTAAAAGAATAATCTCTCTGGATTAATGCACTTTTTCTCAATGTATAGTTCTCTCTTAAACGAGCCATGGTCCTATATAATATAAACAGCTATGATGTCCTTTGGATATCTTATGCTCAAGCTCTTAATCATAAAACTGTAACCAAGGACAACACTAAACAAGCAAAATCATCATCATTTAACATTTACCTCAAATTAATTTCAGATGGTTCGGAACAACACAAATGGAGCCAACCTACGCCAGGCAAGCTTTCCCCTGTTACGACGAACCAGCCCTGAAGGCCAACTTCACAATCCACATCATAAGAGAAGAAAAATATCACTCAATTTCGAATATGAAACGGATAAGTCAGGATACCGTGTAAGGAAATAAGAAACTATAGTACTGTTTATAAGTATTTGGGCGCTTCTAATTATAATAGGTTTGTTCGAACATGCAGTTCGCGAACGGTTCACGATCATGTGAACCAATCAGACAACGCATTCCAGTTGGCGAGAACTCCAATCTGTTCTCTGTGGAACTGCATGTTCGAACAGCCATAATATAAATCATAGAGAAACTTAATAGGCATTTTAGAAAATACATTCACAGACTCTACTTATTTAGAGAAGTACCAATACGCTATTAGTACGTAAAAGCGGATTTTCGTACTGAATGTAACAGTATTGCATAAATAATTTATGGCAGTAACGTGAATCTGCTATCACGTCATCTCGTGCGTACTTACTCTGAATAAATTGAGTCTGGCCAATACTTACACTTTTTGCATTAGTGCAAACCACAATTATTGGAGATTGCTAATAGCATACCTACTTTTGGAATTATTCGAGTTAATGTTGTAGTATGTTTTCCCACATATCAGCAGCCTATTAGATTTTCCTTCTACTTACTTTAGTAATCTTTGTGGGGCCTGCTAATCGACAAATATCTTCTTATAATGTCAGAAAAAAAAATATCATATTATTTTAAATAAACCTTCATAAGTTCATAATAATCATGCTATCTTTTTTACATTTTACCATTCGTTGCACGATGTCAAAAATGATGAATCTGTAACAATGAATCTTATATACGAAGCAACCATCAGCAACTATGCTATACAGGATGTTTCATTGGGGGGAAGCTCCTCTATAACTCGTAAATAGTAACACATAAAGGAAAAAAGATCATAAATTGTTTTAGGGTTATGATATTTTTATATCATAAAATCATAGACATTTGTACTGAGTGTTTCGCAACCCCGATAGAGCCTTCAGTTTTGTTTTCTTGAATACAATACCACCATTATTATTATTATTCTTTAAAAAAATATCAGCAATTTTTTTCTAAAATTATTGCTATTTCGAAGGATCAAGTAGGCTTAGAAATAACACCTGCTGTAAATAAGTGTCCTTTTTAGAGAGAGATAGTGTTGCATGTTTAGGTAATAGGCCTTTCTTATTTTTACGGAATAAATTTAGTCTTCGGTTGATAATGGGAACGCACTTTCAAATGTGTTTATACAGTGTGATTCTGTAATCTGGACTAAATTCAGTAAAGCGAAGACAGTATTTTTTCCGGAAATATGCTCGGACACGTCGTTTAGCATTTTAAATTGCCCACTTTTTCATCTGTGCAAATTTTATACAGAGTGTCCCAAATTTGAGATATGACGTCATCGACAATTTTTTTAAATAGCAGCCCTAATTTTTTTATAACTATTCTTAAAGGGTATATCAAATTACACATGCGTACTAAATTTCAAGTTTTTATTCCTTGTCATTAAAAAGATATTTAACAATAACTAATTCGAAAAATGAAGAAATCTGATTCAAATTTATTTTTATGAAGTTTAAAAATGGCCCGTCAAAGGGTTTTTGTTTATCATTTTTTTTTGTCAAACCAGGTTGACGTCTTATCACAATGTCAAAAAAAAAACAAGGTAATAAAAATAAGTAAGAATTGATGCTAGTATTCGACTCGTATTTAGCGAGGACACTTATTAGTTTGTCGTTTCCTGAGAAACACGGTTTGTTGAAAAATCGACCATAATGCCGTATTTAACTGAAACCCATAAAACTGAAATTTTAATTATGATTGGCTACGGAGATAGGACAAGAACAAAATGAAATTACTCATTTATTCAGAGAGAAGTATCTTGATTTACCACCGATATCTCAAAGTACCGTAAGCTAGATTGGAAAACAGTTTAGGAAAAACGGGCATTTAAGGAAAACAAATAATCAGCGCGTTCAATGAAGAAGTAAAACTTAATGTACTTCTTTCTGCTCAAGAAAATCCTTACATCTCCAGTAGGCTGATAGGTAGCGAACTCGAAATTAGCCAGTCTTCGGTGGCAAGAACTCTTAAAGCGCACAAATTTTATCCCTATAAATTGACAATCCTCCAGGAACTCATCGAAGATGATCCGGATCGAAGACTTCAGTTTTGCGAACAAATGATGGATCTACTAGACAGAACTGTTGTAAACATAGAAAACGTTCTATTTTCTGACGAATCAACGTTTATGTTAAACGGTGAGGTAAATCGCCAAAACTGTCGTTATTGGGCAGACAACAACCCACGATGGATGAGGGAAGGCCACACCCAACATCCAGAAAAAGTCAATGTTTGAGCAGGCATTGTTGGTGATCGAGTAACACGACCAATTTTCTTCCAAGAAAATGTCCATGAAGCGAGATATTTAGAATTCTTGCAAGAGGAACTAGTTCCAAATTTGGCTACTCTATTCCCTGATCCGCTTGAAGCTGATGTCCAAAATAGAAACATCTGGTTCCAACAAGATGGCGCGCCTCCTCATTTTGCAAGACCTGTCCGTGAGTATCTAGATGATGTGTTTCCAGGCAGATGGATTGGTAGAAGAGAAACTGTTGAATGGCCACCCAGGTCTCCGGATTTAACACCAATGGACTATTTCTTATGTGGGTACTTCAAAGGCAAAGTTTTTAAAACTAAACCGGAAAATATTGAGGTGTTGAAAGAACGAGTAAGACAGGAGTGTAGGCTAATTTCCGCTGAAGTAATTAGAAATGTTCAAAATGAGTTTCGGTTCAGTTTAGGGTATTGTCAGGAAGTACATGGACAACATTTTGAACATTTATTGTAGAAGAGATATGATCGAAGTGAATCAGATTTCTTCATTTCTCGAATTAGTTATTGTTAAATATCTTTTTAATGGCAAGGAATGAAAACTTGAAATTTGGTACGCATATAATTTGATATACCCTTTAAGAATAGTTATAGAAAAATTAGGGCTGCCATTTAAAAAAATTGTCGATGAAGTCATGTCTCAAATTTGGGACACGCTGTATAAAATTTTCTCAGATGAAAAACTGGACAATTTAAAATACTAATCGACGTGTCCGAGCATATTTTCCGTTAAAAAATACTCGTCTGTCGCTTTATGAATTATTCAGATTACAGACTCACACTGTACTGGGTAAAAGTGAAAACTCAGACAATCTTAACCTTAAAAAAAAAGATCACTTTATATGTCTACATCATTGAATTAATAAATACTTTGTTTTGAAAATTACAGCCGCTTTTCTCATACAATGCAAGTCATGTAATTTTTAAAAATGGAAATTAACAACTATGTTCTATTTTATTTGTTGAAAGTTTACTGATATATCTAAAGATGGGATAACACTGCGTAGGCTTTCACGGCCGGTGTAACTATAACTAACAGCTTCTTGCGGGTTCGCCGTGTGTCAAAAACTTTCGCTCGACGTTTCGCTGTCATACTGACAGCTTCTTCAGGATAACTGAACTGATTTACCATGGTCCGACATTCTTCTTATATACGCCCCTGGTGCATCCAACCGTGTAGTTTCCGCTCCATTGACCGTGACGGTTCGTAGTAGGCTCTTCCACGTGTTGCTAAGGTGGTACCCTTCTTCTCTGTTAATCGTTTTATTCTCTATTTCTATGGCTTCCCTGATGAGTCTTTTCCCGTAGTTCTTGGTGGTAGTTATTACTTTACATTCTTAAAATCCATTTTGTGTCCGTGTGTCGTCATGTGTTCTGCCATCGCTGATTGATCGGCCCTTCTTAATCTTGCGTCCCTCTATGTTCTTTTATTCTTATGTCGATGGCTCTTCCCTGTTTGTCCGACGTAGCACTGTCCGTATTGGCATGTTATCTGTAGTATACCTTCTGTGCGCCCTTGGGTATCTTATCTTTTGCGGTCGGTAGATGCTGCTGAATCGACGTTGCAGTCCCGAAGCGTACTTGTACGTTACGTTTCTTCAAAATTCGGCCTACTTTTTCGGTGACTCCTGCTATGTAAGGTAAACACGCCATCCCTCTTCGTGGTTCTGTAGTTGTCTCCAGTGTCGTCTTCTTCTTAGTGGCTCTCCTTATGTCGATGTCAGTGTAACCATTCTCTTTAGTGCTTCTCCAAATGTATCTTTTCACTGCGTAAGAGTTGTTCGTCACTGATGGTTTCTGCTCTGGATAGCAATGTATGTATAATCTTCTCTCTGCATCGGATGATGGTGAGATCTTGCATGCAGATATCTATCGGTGTGCGTCTTCTTTCTAAATACTGCAAGAGAGCAGATTCCCTCTTTGTTTTCTAACAAACAATACAGGAAAGGAGAGTTACATTTTGTTCTTTCTCCATGGTAAACTTTATGCGGGTGCTGGCGAGCGATTTATGTGTTCCAAGAAACTGTTGTAGTTTTTCTATATAGTGAACACGAGATACAAAAACTACAACAGTTCTTGGAACACATAACTCGAGCACCCAGCCATAAAGTTTACCATGGAGAAAGAACAAAATGGAAATCTCCTTTCCTGGATGTTAATGGTTAAGAAACAAAGAGGGAATGCTACAGCACGCAGTATTTAGAAAGAAGACGCACACCGATAGAATATCTGCATGCAAGATCTTCACCATCATCCGATGCAGAAGAGACAATTAATACAAACTTTGCTATCCCAGAGCCGAAACATCAGTCGACGAACATCTTACCCAGTGAAAAGATACATTTGGAGAAAGCACTAAAGAAAATGTTACATTGACATCGATATAAGGAGAGCCACTAAGAAGAAGACGACACTGGAGAAACTACAGAACCACGAAGAGGGATGGCGTGTTTACCTACATAGCAGGAGTCACCGAAAAGTAGGCCGAATTTTGAGAAACTTAACGTACAAGTACGCTTCGGGACTGCAACGTCGATCCAGCAGTAATCTACCGACCGCAAAGGATAAGATACCAAGGGCCGCACAGAAGGTATCTACAAGATAACATGCATGCGGACAGTGCTAGCGTCGGACAAACAGGAAGAGCATCGACACAAGAATAAAAGAAGCTGAGTGGGACGTAAAGATAAAAAGGACCGATCAATCAGCGGTGACAGAACACATGCACGACACCGGACACAAAATGGATTTCAAGAATGTAAAAGTAATAACTACCACCAAGAACTAGGGAATACTCATCAGGGAAGCCATAGAAATAGAAAAGAATAAAACCGTTAACAGAGAAGAAGGGTAACCACCTTAGTAACGCGTGAAAGAGCCTACTACGAACCGTCACGGTCAATGAGCGCGGAAACTACACGGTTGGATGCACCAGGGGCGTATATAGAAGAATGTCGGACCATGGAGAATCAGTATCAGTTATCCTGAAGAAGCTGTCAGTATGAACAGCGAAACGTCGAGCGAAAGTTTGACACACGGCGAAACCGCAGAAGCTTGTTAGTTATAAAAATGGCATAATAATGTGAGTATTCAATTTAAGAAAACCGAAAATAGTACTCCGAGGTTACGAAATACGCTGTATAAATGTTGATAATTTTACGTTGGTAGAAACACAAAATGCTGCAAACATTTATAAAAGCTTTTTCGTATCTTTCACTCGATTAATAGGAGTTAGAAAGAATTTCCTTCGAGTGACACACCTATATATCACGTGGTACCTATCGATTCAAGTAACGGTAAATTCCAAGATAATTTCGAAACTTCGGTCAAGATGTCCACCTATCTGTGGCCTTCGTCGTTTCCGAGTTGGGTGTCGAATGAGAACGAGGCAGAGAACCAAGCAGTTCACGGCGTTTCCAGAATTGATTAGATGAAGGAAGAGGCGCCTATGGTCTTCAATGGGTTTTGATCTCCTGAACACATTGGAAGGAATACACGGGTGTCGACTACAGTCTGGATAAGTCGGATCAGTCTCTATTCCAGATGATTGGTTCTCCGCTGGTGCTATGGAGAATTGGGGTTTGGTCACGTACAGGTAAGAAATAAAGGCCGATTTATAAGCCTAAAAATCAAAATATGCTTTAAAAATATAAAATATGTATTTAAATAGTCAAAATATGCATTTGAATATGGAAAATAGCACTATAGAATCACTCTTTTTTATTTAAAATTGATATCAGGAAAAAAATAATACGGGAGATGAAGCTGTGCAACACATTTTTAATGCTGATAAAAATAAATACAACTTTGATTTAATTATATTAAAATGGCAAACAAAATATTTTTCTAAATTTTCTGGAGTGAAATATGTCTCCTGTCAGATAGAATGTTTTTGTAATGTGAAAGGATTCTTTCGACATCACACGTTGTTATTGGTGCGTATTTGTACTGTGGTGACTTTTCTAATCACTCGAACCAAATCCATTCAATACTTGAAATATTTCATAGTAAATGGAAAATCCCCGATTTCTGGCTAAAATAGCTTCAAGTTTGAAATAGGCTTCTTTAGCCACCACACCTGGTGCATTTCTATAAAGATCTCGAATGACCGTTATCCTTTCAAAGGTTCTTTACCAGGGTTTCACCTGATGTATGTATGTAAATAGAAGGGTGATGTTCCAGTGCGACTAAAAGATCTTTGTGTCCTCTATTCTTGCTGCTTTACAGCTGGCCTTCCAATCCTATTCCTTTCAGAGAGTGTAGGCTGTCAGAGGGCCCAGTCTAGGTAAGCTCTCTCTCGATTTCACATGCTCCCAGGTGCAATGCCCTCGAGTTGCACAGTGCTCGCGCAGTTTGAGAGGAGGTGGATGGGTGTTTCATCCTGTCCCTCAAAATCTACATTCAGCAATCTTTTTCCAATCAAGCTTACTCAGGTGTCCTTTCAGTCTACAATAGCCTGAAGTATTCCTGTTAGTATGCGAACATTGTCTTACTCAGGTTGATGCATTCTTTAAGCCTCTTCTGCGTTTAAGTTCCCAGAAGAATTTTACTTTGCCTCATTCCCTGGAGATTTTCCCAGTAACTGCGACTTTTCCTGCTCCATTTCTCTTTTTAGTTTCTTCAGTATTGTACTCTACTTAACCCGCAAAAGGATTCATGCCCTAACAAAAGCATTCCAGTCCCTTTTTACGAGATTATCCGTTATTTCGTTTCCTTTCACTCCTGTGTGACCGGAACCCACAGGAGGGTTGCTTTATTCTGCTAGCTCACTTAATTTCCCTAGGCATTCCAGACCATCTTGGAACTGATTTCATATGAGTTCAACGCCTTTGATGGCTGCTTGATCTATCAGACATGATGATAATCTCCTGCTTCGATAATTCCTATCCATATTGAACTGAACACATCTTTAGAATACCTCAGAATTCTAATCTTCTAATGTAAACAAACACGAGAATTATCGCGAGGTGCGTCATCACAGCGTCACATACATCCACCCTCCCTTTTCCCAGGCCGCACAATTCGCCAATGCCAGTAAATCACCGATACGGATTCCGTCGTTTCCGCAGATGGATAAAACACAGAAATCCTGTCTCTCCTCTCACCGAGATACTGTTATATTTATCACGTTTTCAAATCAATTTACATTCACCACTTCCCTGAGCAATACTTTATTTTTCCGAAAATGCATTACGTTGACTAACTAGATATATTTAAACAATGGTATTAGTATTCGAAAAATTTGTTCGGTGTTTGAAACCGCCGTGGAACGGGTTTTTAAGATATTTTTGGAGATAGTGGGAGTAATTGCTGTCAAAACTTGACGTATTGTGAATTAATTAATAAACATATTTGAGAGCGTACTCCATTTTTCAAAGCGGTTTCTTTCAATTTACGGATATGTATTTATAGGGACAGATATCTACTCTGGAAAGAAGGCATATCCACAGCGACCGAGAAGCAGAACGTAGCAACGATAATAGCCCACGAACTTGCCCATCAATGGTTCGGTAACCTGGTCAGTCCACTCTGGTGGGATCATCTGTGGCTGAATGAGGGATTTGCGACATACTTCGAGTATTACGCTACAGCATTAGTCGAAACCGACATGCGCCTCGCGGAACAGTTCGTCGTTGATTCACACCAGAACGCCATGGAGTTCGACGCCCTTACCTCGACTAGACCGATGACTTTTGACGCCCAAAATCCCGAGGCTATTAGCAATCTTTTCGATAGGGTCGCTTACGATAAATGTACGTATGTATGTACAGTGTCCCTCTTTACTGGTTCAGTAGCTATCTATCTAATCGTTCGCAAATGGTATCTATTTATCTAACCTACGCGAAGTTAATAAGGGTGTGCCTCAGGGCTTAGTGTTTGGACCAACACTATTTCTAATTTTTATTAACGATCTCTCTGTGAAATTGTAGTGTGCTACTATCATCACCTTTTATGCGGATGATATTAATACTGTTAGTCTGCTTGTTTACAATTTTAGGATGCATTAAACCGAAATTGTGTTTTAAAATGAATGAAATCAAAGCAATTAATTGCGAAACTATTTGTGGATGAATTTTAAGGAAATTCAAAAAGGTGATACGGCAGATTGGATATATGAGAATAAGACGGTTTCAAAAACTTGAAAAATACGTTTGAAATTAGTGTTTTTTTTTTAAGAAAGCGATTTAACGTGTAACACATTATCTCGCGAGTCTTGTAAAAAACTTCTATTGAAGATCAAAAGATTTGAACCTTCTACGATGCATATATTATGGAAGTTGTGTGTCTTGTACACAATCGCAGATCGGAGTTCTCTGCTGGTGTCTTGCGCAAGTACGTTACTAGGGAAAAGAATTACCTATTACCATGGGAATTGACTCTGGCGTTCTCAAGGCAAAGTGCTTGGGCCAATTTTTCCTTTTCCTTCTTTTTATTAAAGATCGGACCGGGCAATTATGTCTCTTCGCAGACGACACTAGCATCACTTGGAGCAACCCAAACAGAGTAGAGCTGCAATCGGTTGTATCTAGGGACTTAACCCTCGTCAAACAGTGGTGCAATTCCAACTGCCTATGCTATAACAAAGAAAAACGGTTATTCTACCTTATAAAGGTGCTCGAAAATAAAACTGTCAATTATAGTTCCATCTGTCAGATTGCTGGGTCTTATCGTTGATGACACTCTTCGATGGTCTCTCCATATCGACTCCCTCACCACAAAATTGCCTTCTGCGTGCTTTGCAATTAGATCTGTGGCCAGTTAATGGAGTCCTTTTTCAATATTCGCTACTCTCTTCCCTTTTGAGGCACTTGTAGTTATACAATTTTAGTACCATTTTTAAATTGCAAAAAAGGCAAGAGTTAACTAAAAACTCAATTATCTATAATGCAATCTAGCTATTCAACCATCTCCTAATCCAGCTTAGATCAATACCAACCTACGTCAATTTTCGCAGGAAAGTAAAAGTAAAATTTGAATTTAAATTTACATTTTAATTAAATTACTATTTTATTTATTTATTTATTTTCCTTTTTCGAGCAGCGCAATGCTTTCGCTTAAACTTTTTTGTTTTTCTCTTACTTTGACAGCTTAATGTCTCCAACAATATGTATTCTTCTGTTGTACCTGTATTTTAGTGTAATCTTTACTTTGCTTTGTCCACAAAATTAATAATTTTTCATGACAATAAAGCACATTATTATTATTATTAATCATTAAAAAACTTATTTTCTGTAAAAATACTACACTACTCAATATTGTCACGAGTCGCAACTGCTTTCAAGTAGTATTACCTTGACTATGATTAGGGTGCAACGTTTATTTCATTCGGCATTATTTCCTTGCGACGTCTATTAGAAAATGGCAATTATTTGAATAGCTGCACTAATTATTAGAATAAATGCTCTGTATAACACTAAGGAAATGGCGGTATCTGAACATATTTTCTATCATATAAACTATGTCATTAATAATCATTCTGTTTATTCGTTTTGTTTAGCTGGAGCTGTGATTCGTATGATGGAACATTTCCTAACAACTGAAGTATTCCAAAAGGGATTGAATGTTTACTTAAACAACATGTACGTATATAGTAGTAACTAAACTCTTTTATTCTGTTTGCGCCGACATGACACATTGAAGGTGACATCTTAAACTTAATACAAATAGTGAATATTACATTCTCAATTCTCAGTATTACTTAAAGTTAAATCAAGCTTAACATATCGGCGCAAACGGCCAATAATTATTGTATATGTTATTTTAATATGTATAGTTCATTTATTATAACAGACGAGGTACTACGTGAGTAAGTTTGCTATGACATCACGACCGTGTTGCAAATTTTCTGTTCGTTAAAACGTAAACAAACCGTTAGGTTATTTAACTGTCAAACACTTTTGACAGGTGAATTAACAATCTCTTAAAATAACATTTATCGTCAATATTAGTGATGATTCTTTTTGAAAATCAGGATTTAAAGTATGCTAATCATGATAGCAGTGGAAAAAAATAACAAAAAAGCACAAGTCAGTATAATAAATTTAATCGGAACCATTATCGCTTAAAGTATTCACAGTAACGATTAGTATGCAAGTTTCTTCTCTATCCAAGCCAGTCTCTCTGATTTACTACTTCTGAATTTCGTTTCTAATATGTTGTACACCAAGTACGTCAAATTTTCCAGACTAATTTAATTCAATCCGCTTTATACAATTGTATGCGTCCTCCGATCTGCATATTTCATCCATCGTTTCGTAACAAACTTCCTTTTCTTTGAGAACAAATAATATCTATGTTTCAACAATAGAAATGTATTTTTCTTTAAGAGCACTGTTCAAAATGTTTAATGTGTTATGTTAGTCTGAAAAATGTATATGTGAAAGAACCACTTCTATAAACAATAATTGTATATACTCACTGTTTTCGTACATGTCATAAATTATATTTCTAACTGCACATTGACAATGAGTAGAATAATCAATTTTTACAACATTTATTTCGTATGTATTTTCGTTTTGGGTTAGTGGATGTAATTCCTTGTTTACTCATGGATGAAATTTTGCTTATGTATGCAACATGAATGTTTAGAACACTCGTTACTCTCTAAAAACGAAATACTGTAAAGAATATGACATTAAAAATATATGGATTTTATACTCCTCGCACGAAAGTTAACGGGAGTAATGGCCTGTTGTTCTCGCGTTCTGCGTCGAAATACACGATTAACGAAACTATTAACTCATCCGATTGTTTACACAATGGTTTCGATATGGTTTAGTTGTAATAACTACTTATTTTAAATAAATATATACCAAGTATAAACGCAAATTCCCACACTTTACTGCAAATGCAGAATATAACCCTTTGACAGTTGACAGCTATAACTAAATTGGTGGGCATACATTGGAAAGATGTGACAAGCATGCAATTTGAAAAGCAGTAGGCACCAACATAGTATCTTTAATTGAACATGAATAAGTTATATGTTAGCTGGTTATTTTAATAATATGGTATTGCATGGCCCGAATTTGCAAGTAATGACGTACTTCGTCTGTTATAGTAAATGAAGTATATTTAAAATGACAACGGTTAAACAGAAAATAAAATAAAGGTTATAGCAGGATAAACTAGTGAAATTAATTAATATTCTGGTAATCCATCGTCAAAAATTTCACGTCATGAAAAAAATAACATCTCTTTGAATGATTTTAGTAGAAGCAAATTGTTATTGATGTTTTAACAGTTAAAATAATTATTCATCGATCAATTTCAGGATTATTTCTATGTACATTATAGCCTTAGTAGTTATAAAAGCATGGAACCAAAAAAAAAGAATATTGTAAAATAAAATGAAATTTAATTCTATTCACACTGAGAAGGAAATGCACTCAAGTTGGTCTCTCCGATTTGAATAAAACAACAACTAAGTACTCGATCTTAAAATCACTTCCATATCAAACTTGTTCAGAACTGTTATAGCTACAACACAAATTTATTTAAAACAGGGCATTCAAAGCAGCTGTAGCTCAAGATCTCTGGGATGGACTGCAGACAGCCGTTCTTGAAGCAGATCCCGAGTCGGATATAGACGTTGCAGAGATAATGGATACTTGGAGCTCGCAAGCAGGTTTTCCGTTGGTCAGTGTGGCAAGGGTTGATGGAAAGATCGTATTGAGTCAGGTAAGTTTGACTTTCTTTGGCAATCAGCATTTTTAATTCTATAAGCTATTCGTCTATAGCTGGAAGACTTCTATATGTAACAATAAATATTATTGGAAAAACTTGGGCATGCTGCTAACAAAAAAGGTACTTCACCTCAAATGAAAATAGTTTTTGCGCTACTGTAAAAGCCTGCTTGATTTTGTAAAATCGAAAGTAAACTAAAAATAAGTTTATTTCCCAAATGTAAATCAATTTTTTTTTTGTCGATTATACCTATTCTGAATTATGTGCTAATTGAGTGATAAAAGAACCAAGCATTCCAAACAAAAATATTGCAAAACAGTCACAAATATGGTGTGCAAAAAAACATTAATCAAACGAAGAAACTATGAACTTGAGGGGAATTTACAGAAACATGTTGAAGGCACCCTAAAAAAATGAAGTTAAGCAATAAGTTTTTTTTTTGGGAAAGAAGAAATGCATGGATAGAGGCCAGAAAAATAGAACTTGTCAGATACTAGGACATTGTTCTTATACTCTAGTGATTCTAGTAATTTAGAGGGAATTCCAGTATCGATTGTTTTACCTCCTGCTTTCTACATCTCTTTATCAATCTGAATAACAATTCCTCTGCAACCAGAGTGGCTAAAACATTTTATTGCCTTTGTAAAATCATCTAAAGATAAAAAGAGGTGTTTTAATTATGGCAGGTCACATCACACGTTCGAAGAACCTTGAATCTACTGTCCTAGCTCGGGATCATCTCGAATTATCGGGTAATAACAAATGTGATACTTGGTAAAACTTATGTTAAAGCTGCGTCTATTGAAAACGCATCAAGCAGATTTGCATTATCATGCCCTCATGTCATATTCCAAATAGAAATCTTGCAAATGAGACAGACAATCAAATCATCCATCATCCAACACATAAAGAAAATTGCAGCCACGTATATTCACTAAATTGTTTTTATTAACTAATTTTCTTGGTTTTTCAAGTTTACCGTGTCTCCACGCATGGCAAATTCATTCTACACGATCCTCACATGCGCTGCGTGCCCATATAAGCCGTGCACTTAAAATTCCGCCGATACTTGACCCTCCTCCCTGACCTGATTATAGAACGTAGTCGCCCTTCGGGTGTGACAATAGTTTTAGCCGATCGTGTCACGCCCCGTGGGGCAACTACAGTCTATAATCGCAGTAGTGATTAACACAAAACTTAAATGCACAGCGTAATAGTTATCTCCGTTTGTGTAGGACTTCAGGTCCTAGTCGCCTTTCGGGTGTGACACGACACTAGTATTTCCGACCCTGTTACGTCCGTGGGGCGACTACAGTTTATAATCGCTGTAGTCGCCCTATGGGTGTGACACAGTGTAATCTTCCGTCTCGTGTTCGGTAATTGCCCCTTAGCCGTGGTACGACGCAAACTTTCGCCTTTTTTTCGATTGCCAGCCGTAATCGCCCATAGAGCCTGACACGGCGTTAGGTTTACCGAGGTAAAATCCTCACTTAGAATCAGGTATTTCAAAGAAAGATTATCTTTTTTTGCTAGTTTCGATTTAATGCCACCTTGTATGTATAAATTGGGGTCATTTAATTTTCATATTACAAACCGATAACTTATCGTTTATATCAATTTTCACAACGGATGTCAAAACTTAAATGCAAACCCCTTTCTCTCGACAAATAAATCCAAAACTTCGGTAAATTCAACCAATCAATAGTAAAGATTTTGCTTACTTGCATAATTATTACGTTTACCCGTGTTTTTGTCTTGTTTTGAGGAATAAAAAGCAAAAAACGACGGTTTATTGTACTGATTTATTTAAAAGTTGTTTCGTACATCACAGTAAGAGCTCTGGAAAATCACTCACGCACTGAAGCTACCTCACTAGGGTTGATTTTAATCACAGCCGTGATTGCCAGAGCCACCATGAGAATCAGAAAGCATCATGTCGCTGTTACAAGGGTAATTCTATAAGTTTTTAACGAGCTGTCCGTAAGTAACCGCGTTAAAGATTATCCTAACAAGCAAACCAGCAGGTATGCATACGTCGTTACAATTCAACAGTGGCTCCTTTTTCTCAAAGCTTAGTCTATTCGCTTTGATTTTATAAAAGTATTGTTTTTGGGTTACATGTATTATTTATAGATTTCAGAGAAGCTTTTGATAGTTTAAAAAGAAACATGATAGTTAAAGACGCAAGAGCACTGGGAATACCTGAAAAACTGATAAGATTGATAAAAATGACGATAGAAGAATCAAAGGCAGCAGTACTTACATATGAAGGGATAACAGAGGCGGTAGAAATTACAAGAGGTGTGAGACAAGGTGATGGGCTATCAGCGACTCTGTTTAATATAGCGATAGAAGGAGCAATAAAAGGGAGTAAGGCCACCGGAAATATAATAACAAAATCCGGTCAAATAATAGCATATGCAGATGACATCGCGGTGATATCGAGGAATAAGAAAAACCTAGAAGAGACGACAGCAAAACTATTATATGAAGCAAGCAAAAGAGGACTACAGATCAACCAGCCAAAAAACAAATATATGAAAATAGGTAGAGCAGAGAGAGAAGATGTACACTTAAAGATCAAAATAGCAGAGCATGAATACGAAGAAGTGAAATCATTCAAATATCTAGGAGTCATTATAACAACAGAAATGAAAAAACCATGGAAATTATGCATAGAATTCAATCCGGATACAATGCCTATTACAAATACAGAGACATCATGAAAAATAGAATTATAAGCAAGAGGACGAAACTAAGAGTATATAAAACTGCAATAAGACCAGTAGTAGTTTACGCAGCTGAAGCAATGTGTTTAACAAATAAGGAAGAAGAACAGTTAAAAGTGTTTGAACGAAAAATAATTAGAAAAATGTTTGGGCCCAAGAAAGAAGGCGACCAACACTATAGAAGACTGATGAACTTTGAAATAGATAATATTCTAGAGGAAGAAAATATAGTGAGAACAATAAAATCAAAACGAATAAGATGGTATGGACACGTAAACAGAAAGAGTAAAGGGGCAATAATACGAAAAATAATGGAGTGGAAACCTAAGGATACCAGGCCCAGGGGAAGACCAAAAAGTAGATGGGAAGATCAAGTAGTGAGTGATATAAAAAAGATGGGTGTAAACGGATGGAGAAACAGGATGAAAGACCGGAAGGAATGGAAAAAAGTCGCGGATGAAGCTAAGAAGCATAACAGCCTATAGATAATAAGAAGAAGGAAAGGCGGAGTGACCCACCGCTTTAATACCGAAGGGGTTTCAAGAACTTTTAGCGGTTTCAGTTCCGAAAGGAACGTATAACCTAATATATATATATATTGTTTTTGGGACGTTCAATATTTAGGAACCTTTCTCCTATTTTCTTTCGCCAAGATACTTTAAAAATCATCATTTTTTCAATTTACAGTCTAGATTCCTTCTTCTGGACGCCAATGATAGAACAGATGTTTTATGGGCGATACCCATAAATTACGCCACGTCTTCGGATGCTGACTTTACAAACACCACAGCCACCCATTGGCTGAAACTCGCAGAAGAAGAGACGGACATCACAGTTGAAGATGACGAATGGATTATTATCAACAAGCAATCTGCAGGTGCTAGAAACTCTGTTTAACGCCGTAAGTTTTGCATCATCTTTTGTTTTTGTTTGCTTAGGATTCTATCGCGTTCAATACGAGGACGAAAACTGGAATCTGATAATCGACCAATTGAAGTCCGAGAATTTCGAAGATGTACACGTCTTGAACAGAGCCCAATTGGTGGACGATGCCTTGAATTTGGCCAGGTCTGGCAGATTGCACTATAACATAACTATGAACCTTCTGACCTATCTTTCGAGGGAAACCGATTACATACCGCTGGCTAGCTTCTTCAGAGGCCTGAGTTTCCTCAATCGCCATCTTGTCAATTCTCAATATTACGATAATTTTAGGGTAAGTGTGGTTTTTTAAAATGTCGAGTTTTATTTTATCGTAAATAATTAATAGTTAGAAAAAAATCTCCAACTATGGAGACTATATCTGAAATATGTAAGCAAACTTTACAGGCGTTTTATAGGGGTTAAAATAAGACTTTTCCGTTCTATAACCATACCCTAACAGCCAGAAATATTACATAGATATTTTTAAAAATATATTTTATAAATATTTTTCGTGAGAGGGTTTTTGAATATATTTTTCATACTTTTTTTTTTCTAAATATAGATAAAATATTCAATTAAAATATTTATTCCATATTTTAAAATTAATGTAAGCCCTATATTTTTTCTAAAATATTTGTCAAATATTTATATGAAAATTGAGATTTTTTATGCAATCTATTTAATTTGTCAAAATGAACTAAAATTCTTCTTGGTTATTTAGAATGTATAACGTCGATAACGAAAAGTTGAAACATACATAGAGTTGTCTAAAAGCCAAGAACTTGTTTTTTCACACTCACCATACAAGTTAATAATCAATAATTTTGGCATCTTTTAAGGTATACTGAAGGTTTATCAAATTAATCACTATTTTTTTAATTGAAGTGTTCTAAATAAAAAACAAACGTATTTATTATCATTTTATTTGAATAAGCCAATAAAAATGAAAAATACTCATTTTTAAGTCTAGCGTTGGCTGGTGCCAGGTACAACCCTATGGCTTTTTTCATATCTTCGGTAGTGGCGCTCTCATGACGTTTCCTTATGGCCTCTAAAACAATGCCAATTGTATTAGATCATACCATGAATAAAACATCGTACAACATTATCAACACCTACTAATACATTTGGAGCATTTACAATAATTAGAGTGATAGCTACATTCTAATACTTACGATACTTATGTTTACTTTATTTCATAATATTTGAAAACATTCTACGTACAAACAATAAAACAACACAACGTATTCTAACCTCTATTTGAGGTTATGACGCTTATCTACCGAGATGAATCTCTTAAGCAAATCAACTAGCAATTTATCTGGTAGATGCAGTACATATATGATGCATAAAATTCCTACAATTATATTATTAAACGATTTCTGTACATAGCGATATTGAGCATTCCAATTATCTTATAAATGCCATGACATGTTCAGAGTTTTGCTTACCTCGTAGTCACCACAAAAACTAAAACACACCCCGCAACAATTAATTGCACAGTTAACCCTAATCTGCCCTAATCGTATACTATTATAAACTATAACACGTAACGGACAAACGAATGAAAACGTTGATGATACGCACGTGCGCGTATGCATTTTATGTATCTAATCCATAGATGCATAAACAATACTAAATCATATAACACCGGCACCGTAATGAATAGAGGTGTTGTGTTGACGTTCGCACTTACAAATATTACAAATGAATAATACGAAACACAGATATATTAATAGAAAAGTTACAGCGCTCAACTTAGATACTAATTAAATCATATTAGATATATATTATCTAATTTAATCTTTAAACTATCATTTTAAATAGGTAGTTAATATGTATGCATATTTTACCCATTTTATATTATTCGTCCTACGCACCAAATGTACAAAAGCAAAAATTCAATCTTTTTTTTTATATGAAATAAATATATACAGAAATACAAAGCAAAATATTCTTGCAGAGTTATGAAAAATATATTGAGAAAACATTTGCAATAAAATATTATTAATGCTACATAACATATATATTTTTTAAATGTTTTCCTAATATATTTTCTATAATATATTTTATGCATATTATATTAATATAACAAATATTCAAAAAAGATTTAATATTTTTTAGATATTTATAAAATATGAAATAAATATAGTTGGTCACTGGGGTGTGTTATAGTTATATCTAAACCACACTTCTCGCTGGTATAATCAAAAAGGGTTTACTAGCGTTAGTTTCTCTTCAACTAACTCAAAATAAAAATACTCCTCAATGATTGCTTGACCTAAAAATCATTTTTTCAATGGTTTCATCATCTTGACTAAGGTTTACACGAAATATGTATTTATTTCCTACAGCGTTTTGTCAGGGATATCCTTGAAACAGCTTACGATAATCTCCAAGATGGCGCGGACGCACATACTGACATATTAAATAGGAACAACGTCTTCACATGGCTGTGCAGATACGACCATGAGGCCTGCGTGGCTGCCATGCACGAGGCAACTTCCACACTTTCCGAGACTCCACCGGACATGCAATCGTTGGTTTACTGTGGAGGTCTCATTGAAGATACTGATATTGATACGAAATGGGACCAGTTGTACGAGAGATACAGTGGTAACGATGCCGAGTATTTGGAAAAGAACAGGATAGTAAGCGCTTTCGGTTGCACACGCTCAGAAGAGCTCTTGAACAGGTTCTTAATTTTATTTTCATAGAAGCTCATTATTTTATTAAATTTTTTTCCCGTATCTTAGATTGTTGGATATGATCGTGGATCAAGACGATGATCATTCATTAAGCACGGCCCACAGAGGAACTGCCTTCACTGGTATTGTTTCTTCATCTCAACTCGGTTTGAACATCTCTCTTAACTATATAATTGAAAATTTGGACACCATAACAACCAAGTAAGTAATGAAAACCGTGTATAAAATAGGGGTGTTAGAAATAAGAGTCCATTTTTTTTTAATATCGGTTTCAATGGGTTTAATACAGAAATTTAAATTAGATGTTAATATCCTTTTACACAATTAGCACTAAAGCCAATATTAAACAAAAAAAATCTACTTCGATTCCTTAGCCTCTCATCCCACCAATTTAATTGTATTTCAATTTTACGGTCATAAAAATGGAATATGTTTGACATATTCTAATTGTATGGTGAAACAAAAAAAAAACTACCCAAGAAACCAAGTTATGTATCAGGTACACTAGCGACACTTTCTAATTGTACGACCTACAGCATAAAATAGAGCCTAAATGTGTAGCATGGGTAGTAGACGACTTATGCATTCACTGCCGTCTTCGAAATATATAAACACAGATGTGCGGTCTCTGTGTTTTTTTTTTTTGTAGTAAATCTACTTTAAATGTAAGGAAGAATGCAGCCGACAAACATAGATAAACATTGAACTTATAAAATAGAGACAAATAAATACATCAAAGGCGCATACTAATGCTTGCCGACTTACCTCGGTTACCACAATTCGAATTTTTTCAATGACTTACCTTAAATATAATATTGTATACAAATAGATGTTTTGTTTTCTTTACACATCCCTACAGCTTTACTAAATATGTTTGTGTTTTTTAATCCAATTGATTCATAAGGATTGTTTTATATCTATTTTTAATTCGCCGCGGCTCCTTTTTTCAATATTAACATAATGAATAATTAATATTTATATAAAGTATTTATAGCTATCACTACTATTCGATTTAGCACTAATTCAAATTTTGTATTTCTTTTGAAAAGATATTGTAGGACTTTTGAGGTAAAATATTTGAAAGTAGGGAATTTATAATCTAAATATTATTTTATCTTGTTATTATAATGTTGATGAAAACATACCATTACTATAACCAATAAAATATATTTCTGACGAGTGTAGAGCTTTTCGTTCTAATATCTGATATAAAAATCATGGTTTTGAATGCATTCTCGCCATATCTCCTTTATTATTTAATGTTAAAGAAGGAAGCCGGAGCGAATTAAAAAAATGATATGAAATCATCAGACATTAATTAGATAACAAAATATAAGCATATTTGGGTAACGCTGCAGGGAAAACAAAACATGCATTTCTGTCAATAACGACATTACTTCAAATTTCTCTGCATTTAATCAATTAATCGGCGCAACACCCACTTCACGAAAAATGGAAGTAGTAATAATCCTTATTACAATATTGTTTAATATCTTACATAGGGACTGTCGCAATTTAGTTATGTGTTCAGTAATATTGAAAAAAATGTTTCATTCATAACGGAGATATGCTTTACTGATTTCAGTATAATACTTTAAATGTCTTCATGCGATCCATTTTGATACTTTCATTATTATTTGCATACGTATAAAATGAATAAAAGTAATAAACCCATTGATATTGCTATTTATGGTATAATTAACATGCCTTTGGTTTAGTTCCTAGTCGTAGTTCAACTGTAAAATGAAAATACCTTTTAAAACCATTTAATAACACTACAGCTATTCCAAATACTTCAAACATCAAATAAATTTATTCCTACGCAGAGATAACAAATACATAAGAGATGCATTCAACTTCGCACATTAATAAATCCAGTCTAAGGCTTTTTAAAATAACCGACAGAGAGACCGCACATCTGTGTTTACATATTTCGAAGCGGCCAGTTACTGCATAAATCCGTCTACTATCCACGCTAAACATATGGGCTCTATTTTACCCTGTAGGTCGTACAATTAGAAAGTGTCGCTAGTGTACATCGCTGCGATGTAGATATATACATATCGCAAGCCTGGTGATGTACTCAGTAACGTGTATGCGCCTTATATGTTGAGACTTATGTCCGCAACAAATACACATTCTGAGAATATACTAGCGATATTGAATAGGTATATGCTGGCGATATTGAATAGGTATATTTCCGGGTTGAAACCGTGTTTCTGCAAATACCTGTGACCGACATTTCGTCCTCACTTGAATGAGACATCTTTAGATATTGCTACTAATGTTGCTGTACAGCTGAAACTGTGCTTCAACCGCAACATAAGTAGCAGCTTCAAAGATATCTCATACGAGCGAGAACGATACGTCGGCCAGAAGCAGTTGCAGAACACAGTTTCAACCTAAAACCAAACAAAAAAATGTATAGAAAATAACACAAGTTATATGAAACTAGTTTTTAATGATATAAGTTAAAAATACATACATACATAATCTTTTGTACACCGTTTCGTTCATCGTTGTTCAGAAAGCCTGAGCATATTCTGCAGCTACACATTCAAATTCCATTTTGGTTATTAATTATATGATATTCGAATACCATAATTTAAAAATATATTTGGATAAAATGGAGACATGTTCGAAGGTATAAAAAAATTTTGCCCACACTGACGGCATTGGCATTGATGGCCGAGGAGCGAAGGATCACATTATGAGATGTCTTGCGAAGATGTACAATCGGTGTTCCAAATAGTATGTAGCATTTTTCTTCTAAAATATTTCAAATTCTTCTTCACAATACCCATCCTATTTTATAGAGAGTTCGTTTTAAACTTCTAATTTGACTTCAGTAACCGTTTATAGTTATAGTATGTGTTACAAAACCTTAACAGTCTCTGAAAATTAAAAGACCATTGTATTAATCAATAATGTACTGGAATTCATGATCTAAAAAGTAAGAATATGTAGTATATTTACATATACCTAGCAAATACCAATAAAATTTGATCGAATGAAAGTGACTAACCTAACCTAGCAACTGATATAATGAGTTAAAACTTTTACAAGAACAAAAACAGCTTAACCTACAAAATTAACTGTGTTGATCACTTACCTTCAATGAACAGCAGAAAATTGAAATTTTGGCAATACCCTGGGAAGTTATCACTAAATGTATTCGATGCACACAAGCTGATACACGTTGTTGCACATATTCTACACCATTTCTAGACCTAGACGACATAGACAAGAATTTGAAGAAGGTGCAGAGCGGGCTTTGGGGTGTGGTGCATGAAATCTCTAGTGACGCCACATTTCGATAAAAAAATATGTACCATACGCAGAATTGTTACATAGTTTATGTTCCCTGATGTTTTATATCAGCTACATAACAGGAATATAAATAATAGATATCGTATTCATATATCTGTCTTACATCCTCACTATGTTAATATATAATATGTTATATACCAGATACATACAAATATAGTTTGTGTTCTGTATCAGATACATCGCAGGCATATAAATAATAGATTATCGCATTCATATATCTGTCTTACATCCTCACCATATTAATATATAATATGTTACATACCAGATACATAGAATTTTTATATAGTTTGTGTTCTGTATCAGGTACATCACAGGCATATAACTAATAGATATCGTATTCATGTATCTGTCTTACATCCTCACCATGTTAATATATAATATGTTATATACCAGATACATAGAATTGTTATATAGTTTGTGTTCTGTATCAGATACATCGCAGGCATATAAATAATAGATTATCGCATTCATATATCTGTCTTACATCCTCACCATATTAATATATAATATGTTACATACCAGATACATAGAATTTTTATATAGTTTGTGTTCTGTATCAGGTACATCGCAGGCATATAAATAATAGATTATCGCATTTACATCTCTATTTTACATCTCCTGTACGTCAATATATAAAATCGATGTAGCCAGTACATCTGCATCACGAATGGTTTCCTGGGTAACCTTGTAAATATTTTTTGTGTGATGCAATCCATAATTTTTGAAGTTACTAAAAATTATTGGAGGAAATTTAAATTTCGTTGATTGAGAACACATTTTGTTCAATTTTAGTACATTTTAATGTTTGTCTTTCTACATTTTTCTTATAATCTGCTCTAATCCCTGTCTGCCCCCACGGTCTCCAATTTTTGATCTCCTAGATTTTTTCCTTTGGGGTTATCTAAAATCTCTGTTTTGTACTAGACGACCGCTTAAATCTAGACCAGTTATTGCAGAAAATAATTGATCAACTGCAATTAATTCGTTAGTAGACTTTGGCAAATGTCATTCAAGAATTTGTTCACACAGACTCACTCGCACATAAAAATATTAAAATATCAATAATTGTGACTTAAAATGGTTAGAAACGAATAACCAACAAATAAATAAATAAATAAAAAAGATTAAAAGTTTGGGAATATTCTTTTCGTTTTCGAAAAATAATCTGCAATTTTTAATTTCTTTTAGACTTAAATAAATTATCCTTATTGACATAAAAAAATGTCTAATTTATAAATCACTAATCTTTAATGTTTCTTTTTTCAAATATCTATACAAAATACGTACCTACGCAATTAATGACATTAATAGAAAAAAAAATAAATTGCTCTTAAGATATTCTTCAAAAATCGTTTAAAAAAGTCCAAGTTCAATCAAGTACCTAACTAGAAAATAGCTGCCAGAAATTTGAATTTTGCTGCATAGGAGCAGTGTTTTGTTTGTGTCTATAGGAAGGGAATATTGCCTGATATTTAATGAATTTTTAAGTGTTCCCTAATAGCCAAATTTAAATTTACCGCCATTATTTTTAGTAACTTCAACGTAAAGGCACTAAATAACTATCAATGTACGAGGGGAGGTCCAAAAGTTCGTGGAATGAAAGGGTTTTAAATAAAATAAAACAATAAATCTATTTTTCCTTTTCAATATAATCACCCTTAAGCACAATACATTTATTAGATCTATGAATTAATTTTTCTAAACCATCATAAAAATATTTTTTATCTTTCGCCTCAAAATGGGCTAAAATTGCCTCCTTTACCTCATTGTCGTCGGAAAATTTTCTTCCCCGTAAGTGTTTTTTTAAATTGGGGAACAAATAAAAATCACTAGGGGCCAGGTCTGGACTGTAGGGTGGATGGACTATTGATTGAAAGCCATGCTTGTGCAGAGCAGCCATTGCAACTCTGCTCTTGTGAACCGGCGCATTTTTTTGCAAGAGGAACACACCCTTGGTCAATTTTCCTCGACGTTTTTTCCTTGATGGCCTCCTTTAATTTTCCTAATATCGCTGCGTAATATTCTCCGGTTATGCTCCTTCCTTTTTCTTTGTAATCAATCAATAATATCCCTTCACAATCCCAAAAAGCAGTAGCCATCAACTTTCCAGCCGATTCTGACACTTTGAATTTCTTTGGCGGTGGTGTCCCCTTTTTATGCCATTGCATGGACTCCTGTTTGGACTCAGGCTCAAAGTGATGAACCCATGTTTCATCTCCGGTAACAATCCGCTCCAAAATGTGTGCAGGTTCGTCTCCACACAGCTCCAAAAATTGTTCGGACGCATCGGCGCGCTGTTGTTTCTGAAGTGGCGTGAGCATTCTCGGTACCCATCTTGCACTGACAAAATGGTGGTATCTGATACTCCAACTAATGCAGACAATTGTTTTTTCTTCAAACGGGTATCTTCCAGTACAAGTTCTTCCACTTTTTCGACGATGTTTGATGTGGTGGCCTCAACTGGCTGTCCTGAGCGGGGGTCGTCTTCAATCGACTCCCGGCCCTGTTTAAAAAGACCATGCCACTTATAAATCATTGATTTACTAGGGCACTGTTCCCCATAAACGGTTTCCATTTCATTCAATATGGTTTGAGCGTTCTTTCCTTGCTTGGTAAGGAATTTTATTACAGCACGGTGTTCAATTTTCTCCATAGTTTCAGTTTTCTTCCGGATTGACTTGTTTAGCAGGCAACTATTCGTAAACCACTGACGCAATAGGCCTGCAGCTTAACCTATATACTAATGATGAGTCCCCAATCAGAATGACACATAGCGAGCGCACCTATCCGCATTCCATCCCCTCCATTCCACGAACTTTTGGACCTCCCCTCGTAGTACAAAATAGTAGGTAATTTTATGTTTCAACGTTGAAGTTACTGAGAATAATTGCGGGCAATTTAAATTCGGCTATGTCGGTTTGAATATTGAGTAAAAAAAAAAATGAGATAAAAGAAAAATTCTGGCATCAATAAAATTTTGAAAAATAATAAAATGCAGTCTTATTTCTTATATTTTCCTTTTTCTTTGTGGTCAAATATTTTCTTTGTATTCAGGGAAAACGTTCCAATCGCCTCGATCATAAGCGGATTAGCGAGCAGGCTGACAACATCAGAACAAAAATCTCTGGTAACATGCAAATGTAGACCATAAACGAATATCTTATATTATAATTTTCCTCATTCTAGTTCCAAGAATTTAGATCCGGTTTATCTAACGAGATCCAGTCCACGTATGCAGAAGACTTTACCAAAGCATTTGAGCGCAATAGATGCCAACATCGCCTGGTCCGAACGATATGTGGACGATATCGGAGACTGGCTGGAAGATTACTATGGTAACGCGTATGTCTTCGGAGTTAGCATCCCTCTGTTAATAATCGCCCTAATATCACATATTTTTACATAATTTGTTGAAATAAAATATTTTTTTCTTCGTAGTTAAGTTATAACTTAAATGTATAATAAATGTGTAAATATAATTTTCTTTGTTACAAAAATGTTGTTTTTTTTTTAAGAATTTAACGGGAGATTAGAAAGAAAATTGCATCTTTGGTGCAAATATTAAGGGGGCGTTTACAAACCTTTTTCGCGCCAACATAATGGCAGTATAACATGGGTTACTTTGTTCAAGTTATTTTCGCAACATAGGCGGTTTTTCTGGAAAACAAGGGCATTTACACACTCTCCATGAATATGCGGAGTGAAACGATACATTTTCCATTGCATACTTAAAATATATTGTTTAATAACAGAAAGTGAAACATGCATGAATAAACGATGTAGAAAATTAACAAAAAATTTAAATGTGCAGCTGTAAATGTAGATAAAATTGCATGGCTTCACTCGGGAATTGTTGTAGAAATAAAATAAACATAAGAGTAGCTAATTAAACAATCTAATTATGATAAACAACTTGAAAAACAAAATTGGGATACACAGAAGAGAAGTTTACAGATATCTGCTACAACAGATATTACTTTAGTTTGGCATTCGTGACATAGATGGCACACCAAAAACTATGGTTTTAATGTCATTAATTAGAAATACTTCATGCTTTTATATGTTTCCGCAGTGCAATTCTCTGACGGAATGTATTCTATTGTAATAGCTTGTTCATTTCTTTTTATAAATTATGCAAAGGATATTAGATATTAGAGGAATTAAAGTGTAATGTATTATTCAATTAAAATAGAAATTGGAGTTTTATTGCAAAAAAAATGCGGGGTTTTATTTTATTTTTTGTAATTTTGCAGTGGAAAAAAACAATATTATGTTAGAAAAGTTTATTTTAAAAATCCTACTATTTCGTCTTGAATCTCAAAGAGTAAAATGTGTATTTCACAGTGTAATAGTAAGGACATAATTGTTGGCACCTCTGATGTTTTGTGGACACGCTTTCGTGACCTACAAATACAAAGTGAACTTAGGGGCATCTTCTAGCGATAGGGAAATAAATAATCTTAAGTATTATATTATATGTATACCATAATAGTTATTATTTTATTAATGTGATGTTTGCTTTGACGTTGAAATATTTAAAAGAATCATGACTAGTAGTGGAAGTTATAAGCAAATAGCTTTATAAGTTTTTACAGAGACATAGAAGTTAACTGCATAATGTATTATAAATAAAACAAGAAAAAGGTTTTATTCACTGCTTTAATAATTTAATTTGTTTAATTATACCATTTTACTACTTCTAACAAAATTCTCCGTTCAAATCTTCTTAGGTTTCCAATATCCTAATTGATATGTAATACTTGTTGATACAAAAAAATCATGGAAAAACATTCATTGTTAAAATATATTGGCCGTGTCACATTTGTTTTTTAATAATCTATTAAAGCGTTTAAATTGCAAGTCTTTGGAATGTATTTTCAGAGTATTCAAGCAGTTTTCCATAAATTTGTCTATATAAATATCCTACTGTTCTACATTTCTCTGTCCACTGTAAGAGCACTATAAAACAAAATGGAAAATGAATATATTTGATATAGAAAACATATGTAGAGAATCTACCACATTTTATTTATCAGAAAGAAAACAAAACTAAATCTTGTTTTTTTAGCATTATTGAAGCATGTTTCCACAGCACAATGTATTGCAGTCTTTGATCACTTTTTATTCATTGTAAGAAGTTATTTTTGCACACTTTAGAGCAAATAAAAGCAAAACTATATGCTACGATGAAACAATCTAATATCTTTCGCAATAACTATACACGCCACACAGAAATACACACGAACTAGTTATCTAATAAACAGTATACAAAATTAAAAAGATAAAATAATCTGAATAAAACAAATTTCGTTTATTTATAAAACATAAACAATAACATTACGCCATCTTGAAAAGATTTTGTGCACAAAATATTCGATATCACGAAGTCTGTCAACTGTAACTAGTATAATAATAATAAAATCACTAGTACCCCGGTATTTCAATTCAAATGTATAAGAGAAAGTGAATACGCACGCCGCGATGTATTAGGCAAGCGCCCCAAACGTATAATCATAAATCATAATTGAAGGAATTTCCCAAGAATATGTTTACCAGATATTTACGGTCGAAACACGCACCATCTCTTTTCAGAACTACCCATCACTTTCTAAATTGTCACTTTAAACTTTTTCCCAACAATAGTAAGCGAATGGTACTAGTAGCGCCATCTCATGTTCAATATATTCGACAGAGAGTTGCATTAGAGTGATTTAGTTCGTGTTACGAAAATAGAGGGATGTGTACACCCCCTTAAGGATTAGGTCTTTCAACAAGTTATACAAAAAAACGACTTAATGTACTTCATTTTTGTGTTATACAATTATGAATGTCTAAAACAATTCAAAATTTGGGCTTCATATTTGTGAGTAAAACCAATTTAACAAATGATAAATTTCAAATTATGTCCTAAGACGTCACAACTGTCAAGTAGTGTAGTATCAGTTAATGGTTTTTGGTTAGTTTTGATATTGATATTAAAATACATTGGGCAATTATTAAGCATTAAATAGTTTGTAAAAATTCTAAAGTAAGTTTTATATAAAACTATATTATTGTTATATAGGATTTATACAAATCAAATAGATCATTTTACACAGACAACTTACACCTGAATTTGAAATAGTCACTGCCCAACATTTACCATCGATTGATGATAGAATATTTTTACAACAAATCTAGATTTTAAGGATGATTCCTTTCTAAACACAATATGGCCTATAAACGCAATTCTAATCACACACGACGTCACAAAAACTTAACACATTAACTGACAGCGGAGATGGAGACAGATTGTGCACCAAAACCGCTAACTAATTTTTTTTATTGGTTCAAAACAAAATCTCTAACTTTTTATTGGGTGGAACAGTTGTGAAATACCTCTGTATCGTTTTTTATTTAACCTTTCAAATGTGCCTTGAAATAAAGTATGTATAATAACATTAAATTGTTTATCCTGGCCTCATATATTTGTATTGTAACTGAGATCATAATTTACAATAATTTAATTTATGAAATATAATTATTTATTTATTTATTATTATAACTTTATGTTATCTCCAAGGTTAAAATATATTTGAAATCTTAATAGTGAAAAGTGGACGGAGAAATTGCATTACCCACACTGTAGAGTACCATCTATTGGAAAATAATGCAGGTGCATCTGATAGAGAGCTGTAATTTTACAGAAATCTTTAATGTAGTTGTAAATAATCCATTCATTGGTAAATAACAGAAAGAAAAGAAAAAAAACGTAGCTTCATAGGAAATTATAATTCTGCAACATTTAATCTGTCTAAAAAAGAATATATATTAAAATTCGTGCGCCATCTATCACGAAATAGTAGAAGGGAAAGCAGATGAAAATGAAAAAGACACCTTAGAATTAAAAATACAGGAAGCAATTTATTATTACATTGTTGGCTAAGCTGTCGTCGAATGACAGGCGGGATCAGGCGGGATTCAACTTGTTTTAACTGAAGTATCATCCTTCTGTTATCTCTTTAATTTAATACTGTAATTTTATCGATTAAGATTTAACGGAAAAATCTATGTGCTTACGCAATTCGATGGTAACTTAATGTAGCGAGTGTCAGTGTAAGATGGACGAAGACTTCAAGAAGTTACACGATTTCATCAATTTTGATAAATACGATGAAGCGAAAACTTTCTTACAATCCGTATCGAACACGTTTGAAAACGAATTATCCGATGCCACAGTAGGTGAGTAAATTTCGTTTAAAAAGTAGACAAGAAAACAAAAAGATACGTCCTTGCATAGATATTTACATCTTGAACATATTCGATGAATCTTTCGGATTCTTGAGTTTCATTCAGAAAACGGTAGACAAGAGGGTGTATAGGGAAACCATAGCTGACGCTATAACAGAATGCGTGGGGATTATCTATTCCCTTGTAAAATATTTCCCCAAAAAGGTGGAGAAATATACACCGAATATCCGTACTACTTGTCTTAAGGTTATTTTGACATCTAATTCGAAGGCTAAAGAGAAAAAGCGATCTTTAGAGCTGTTACAGTTAATGCTAGAGAAGACTGATTATTTTCCTGATGGGCAAGCCTCTAAGCAACAACTTTTTACTAGATTATATCGATCGTACGAGTCTGCAACTGGAGACGGTATGTATTTTTTTGCATGCTTAATCTTTTCAATAGTAACAAAAGTTTGATTTTTAGTGTTGGGTCTGACAATAAAGACATTGGGGGCACTCTTAGAGAGATATCCAGATGTTACGAACGACCCTCACAGATTATACAAATCTATTTTCATGAAACTAAAAAACAACATTAATAAGGCAACGGACAGTCCTGTGACCGAGTGTTTTTCATTTTTATCCGCATATTTGGCAGTTGATACAGTCGATAATATCGATGATGTGTACAAATGTATAAAGGAAAGGATGTCGGTTGAAACACATTGGAAAGCAAGCCTCAGAGGTATTTACTCAAATTCAATTTAATTTAGTTAATTTATTCATTGCCAGTGAAATATATATTTATACCAGGGAATAATTTTTGTCAGGAAATATACAAATTAAAGTTTATTTGCCTTTCTTTTGCTGCTTTTTCCAAATATCTGCTGAAGTATTAATTATTGTTTTTCTTTTTTATTTAACTGGTTTTATTATATACTATCATCCTTTTTAGGTAATGTCGGCTTTAATGAGTATAAATACACATTTTTTTTTACGTTTCGGAATATGTTTTATTCCATCTTCATTTTAATAATAAAATATACAATTTGTTATTATTTTTTTATTATTATGTTTTTTAGGAAAATAATTATCTTTAGTTTTGTGATAACAACATTTTGTTTAGTTTGGATACATTTTATATCACTGGTACATGTCAAATTATATTTTTTAATATTAAACTTTATTGAGTTCTTTGATACATATAATTGTATATGTGTTTCTTATGCGTGACTTATTCCAATAATTTAAATTATTGATTCTGGGTGTTAGCGGATTTTTTAAATAATAAACCTTGATAAAACGAATTCAACGAAATATATTTGACGTTTCGCTATAGTATACTATAGTTTTATCAATTAAGAATCATTACAAACTGAATTTTAACATTTTTTTTTAGAAAATTATTTTTAAAAAATTGTTTTTAAATCAATTTAAATAGTAAAAATTAACGTCCAGATAACAATTTAAGGTTTATACAAGCCTTTTTAAAGGTTGTTTCGACAAGGGAAAAAGCTTGTCAACATGCTTGTTATGGCAAGGGTGCAAGCTTGCTGCAAGGTTGTGACAAGCTTGCTAGGTGACACAGAACAAGGTTTTTTCCCAAGCAAGGTTACAGGTTAAGCTTGTCTGTAAAAGCATATGACAAGATTACCACCGCAAGGTTCCCATAAGCTTGTCTGTAAAAGCATATGACAAGGTTGGAATGACAATGTTGAGCCAAGCTTTAGAGAAGGCCTGTACAAATCTTGATAAAAGTTTGTAACAATCAAAACAAACTAGGAATTGGATATTAATTTCCTCTTTTTCTTGGTTTCTAGGTCATAAAAATATAGAAATGTACATTAACAAGGACGTTTCGTTTTAATTTCAAGAGCTTTTTCAAGATATATGTAAAAATATAAATTATAAATTGTGTAAATTATAAATAATTTTTTTTATTTAATAAACAAAACATTGTTTACTATGAATTTTGAATATATCGTTATGTTTTATTTAAAGATAGCGTTTCAAAATAGTATGTTTTGATTATTTGTTGTTAATAAAATATGAAAAATTGAATTTTGTAATTAAATAGATCTTTAAAAATATTGTATTTAGCTCTAAAATTAAGTTATATAGTTTTGTGAAATATTGTATATTGTAATATGTCTGTTTTATGGTTAACTGCTTTTGTATGTCTATAAATTTAAATTATTTCAAATAAACTTCATTTTATAGCTAAATACAATATTTTAAAGATCTATTTAATTACAAAATTCGATTTTTCATATTCTACTAACAACAAATAATCAAAACATACTATTTACGCTATCTTTAAAAAAAAACATAAGATATATTCAAAATTCATAGTAAACAATGTTTTGTTGAATTTTGAATTATGATTTTATCATTTATTAAACAATTTACTTATAATTTACACCATTTACAATTTATATTTTTATATGTATACTTGAAAAAACTTTTGAAATCAAAGTGAAACGTCCTTATTAATGTACATTTCCATATTTTTGACCTAAAAACCAAGAAAATGAAGGAAATTAATACCCAATTCCTATTTTGTTTGATTGTTGTAAGCTTTATCAAGGTTTGTATAAGCTTTCTCTAAAGCTTGGCTATAGTCAAGAAAAGGAGTTGGGTAAATGACCTCTTATTCATGTGACTTTGAAAATTACTAAAATATTTTAAGGAAAGATATAACCAGCAAACTGAAACCAAAATAAATTTCGTACAAATAAACTTTATGTAACTTCCAACTGCTTCCAAAATGTTTTTTTGCAAAAATTATTACTAACAAAACTCTGAGAGAATTTTAGTAAATTAGATATCATTTGCGTTCATTTTATTATTTTCGCATGCCGTCCATCGTCTCCTAAAATATTTTAATTGTTTTCAAAATCACATCTGTTTGCATCAAGTAAAATTGTTAGAATTCAAATAAAATTAGAATTTCAGTATTTAATAAAAAAAAACTTCTACATATTTATATATACATATTTAGATTGCGTTTTTATATTTATATAGAAAAACACTAATCTATTTTCCTTTGCCATCGTGTTGCCGCGATTCTCTGTAATAAAAAAAGGACAACTATTAAAAAATAAAACAATACCGGAGATGGGAAGACAGGGGAAACGGCTATCAGTTTCCCAAGAGTCAACAAGTCGTCGTGGATATTATGAAAAGTAACTGTTTCCCCCGTTACTACAAAATACAAACTACCTTATTTTTACTATACTTAGTGGTTATTAAATAAAAAACTCACCAAAAATAATTGTAAGCATTTCAGTCTTCTGGAAAAGGTTTTTTAAGTTTTTTCCTGTTAGAGAAGGATTTGCGTCAATATTGTCCTCTAGTGTTTTTTTTAGGATGTTTGATGTCAAACTCTTAACGTTCCTTCCATGGGTTGATATCAAATATCGAATCTGTAAATTTTTTGTTGGAATTAATTCAATAAATGAGCATGCATGGTTTCGGACTAAGAAAATAAAACTAGGTAATAATTTAAATAATATCAATTACTCACCAACTTTTTTTCTCCAAGAAGAGTTTTCAACTATTTGATGGTTTACTAATGGCATAGAAGCTTCTATATTTGCTGAAAAAGAATTTCATAAGTTATGAAATTGATTCTCCTCTTAATCCTTATTAGTTACTATATATGTAATGCCTGTTGTATTGCGGCAGTCTGTTGGGCCAAATCTAAAACTGTATCCATTTTAGTTTCTAAATGCTCTGCTATGAAAGAAAAATCTTTCTAAGACCTTCCACATTACTTGGTTTAATTTAATTTGGTGATGCTCATTACTGTAATCGGTTCCTAAAAAATATCAAATATTTTTTAGGAACCGATTACAGTACCATGATATAATAACTTTGTCGCAACCTTGCATTAACCCCTGCATTAACCTTTTACTGTTAAGCTTGTCTGGACAAGGTAAAGTTAAGCAAGTGGCAAGCTTGTCGTAAGCTTACGTGTTATCTGGGCGTAATTTAATGAAATTATTATTATATTAAACTTAGTAATAAGTTCTGGATAGTATGAGTTAGATTATTATTATTTATGGTCGCGATTTTAGAGTCAATAGTCATTCTAAGTTTTTAAACAAAGCAGAACTTTTTTTCTATACAGGGGTGTCCTACCGAACTGGGTCATTAGATTTTTTTGAACTTCTAGTAGGAATTTGATTTTGAAACTTGCATGTGTAGTCACGGCCCACTGTGATCTATTTAAGGAAAATATTTTCAACTTTATAGCACTTTCGGTATACAGGGTGTTGATATCAACTTTCTTATTTTAAATGGAATGGTACCATTTTTATCAGTACAATGAATGTATCGAGTCATTTGCAATTATCTTATATCAGGGTTCCCTATCCCTAAACTCAACCGTTTTTGAGATATTTGCAATTTTGTTGATTTTTTGACGTTTACACTGTTTCAAGTAAAATTAAATAGCTGATGAGATATCAGATATTTCGCGGTTCTACTAATGTCGATGTAAGTACAAAAACGTAGGTAGAAAGTTTTATGGCAATAATGACCGAATCACATATAGGGTGTTCGAAAACGCATCTCCAATGTGGATATCTTTAAACCAACAAAACTTTTTTATTTCAAATGGAACATAGTATTTTTTTACTACAGCATTGAATGCAGCGTAAAATTCTACATCGCTTAACATAAGGGTTTAATATACTTATTTTTGATACTTTTTGAGATATTAGCATTTATTGCCTAAAATATGACTAATTTCCAAGTTTCGAGCAAATAAAATTTTTTTTTTCCTAAAATACACTCTGTATATTAGTTTTTAGAATGATGCGTTATCTCTTTTTGCATTGTTTGGTTTCCATACCTGAGATATTTATCATTGGAAGTTTTCCAATTATTAGCAAGTTTTATGTAATTGTAGTTATAAAATATTAATAAGCCATAATTATTATGCGACAGTAAATTACATGTTAATATTTTTACCTGCTTATTAAATGCATCGAAAATAAGTCAATTAAAAAAAAACTAAAAAACTATTATTCTGAAAGAACATTTATATTGAACATTTTGGAAGACTTTTAATAGTTTGTTCCTGATTTATGTTATCTGTCTGTATCGCTTAATACCTAGTTTAATACAAAAAGCCAAGAAGTTGCATTGTATTCGGAGACTCCATGTCAGACGGCTTCCCTACAAAGAAAATACCTGCTCTAGTAAGTGAACAATATTTGAAATATTATGGGTGTATTTAGGATACCTGCTTTAATTTTCCTTTGTATTTTATTTTTTTGAGGTTTTTATTCATTGCAAGTAAGTGTAGGTATCTTAATCATTGTTACATTCTTTATGAATGTAGAATAAGTCTAAAATCTTATTTGTATATGTAACTTTCAATGTTTTTCTTATTTCTTTCGATTTACAATATTTTACATGTTAGAAGAAAATGTATGAAGGAGTTGACAGCATTAGGACTTTCTATAAAAGAGATGACTTGTTAATACTGCATAGGTTTATCACTGCACAATTTGGCAAATTACCAACAATGGATATGACTTATTTGTTAGCACATCTCATGGCCTACTAATATCTAATAATTAATGTACGTTCTCTATGACTAAAAGGCATTACTATTAGTAAGAAACTAGTGAACATTAGATAACTGAAATATAAATATTTAGATAGGTTAGGCAAATAATGTACAGAGTGTTTTGTAGGAAAAAAACTCATTTTATTTGGTTGAAACTTAGAATTTAGGCATATTTTTAGCAATTTTTTGCAAGAAATGTTAATACTTCAAAAACTATTAAGAATAGGTATACCAAACCCTAATATCAATCGATGTAGAATTTTGCGCTGCATTCGATGCTGTAGTAAAAAATATCATGTTCCATTTGAAAGAAAAAAGTTTTGTTAGCTTAAAGGTATCCACATTGGAGGCGCGTTTTTGAACACCCTGTATGTGATTCAGTAATTATTGCTATAACACCTTGTAGCTACGTCCTTGTATTTACATCGACTTTAGTAGAACCACTAAATATCTGCTATCTCATGAAATATTTGATTTTATTTGAAAGAGTGCAAATGTCAAAAAATCCACGAAAATGAAAATATCTCAAAAACGGTCGAGTTTAGGGATAGGGAGCCTTCATATAAACTAGTTGCAAATGACTCCCCAAATTCATTAGACCGATAAAAATTATACCATTCCATTTAAAATAAGAAAGGTGATATCAACACCCTGTATACCGAAAGTGCTATAAAGTTGAAAATATTTTCCTTAAATAGACCACAGTGGGCCATGACTACACTGCAAGTTTCAAAATCAAATTCTTACTAGAAGTTAAAAAAAAAATCTAATGATCCAGTTCGGTGGGACACCTGTATATAAAAATATAACGTATATTCCTCTGTATATTCGTTGAAATATATATATATATTCCTCGGTATATATATTTAATAAAAGGAAAATCTCATTTTAATGACGTTCAACGCCGACATTACACATTTTCAGAGGGCCTCTATTTACTCCGTAAACACGTGGAACTCTTTTCGGAATTTATATACAAGGATGCAGAGTTCTGGTGTAAAACATTGAACGAATGGTTAAACGAAATGAAGGGTGACAATCTGAAAGCAGCTTATTACACATTGGATGAAGTTCAGAAGTGTTTGTCAAAAAGCATTGCGGCTGATACACCAGTGAATAGAATCACGTTTATGGTGAGTAAAGATTTGTCTTTTTATACTTTTTAAAGTGTTAAGAGAATTTAGGTTGGTTTGTTAGTTGGAGGAGTGTGTATTAGTAGTAATGTTAGATTTTCTCTGAATCAATTGAATGAATGTTTATCTTAAGTTCCCTTAGAACAATCCCCAGCGCAGAATTGACAGATGTTGAAACTTCGAACATATATGAAAAATGCAATATCGGTTTGTTAGATCACATCAGCTGTGCACATTCTTGGCAGAGTATTTGCATAAGCTATCACGTGCCGTTTTATAGGAAAATAAATTTTATTTGTATTATATTACTTATTTAAAGTTAGGAATTTATTTATTGCAAGTCGCGCCGACCTAAGGGTTGGCACGGCGTAGCTTCTGTTCAGTTATAAATCGTCGCCAGCTTGAAATTAGCATGGTGTTGCTTCCGTTTTCCGTTCATCTATAGATTGTAAGCGATTTAAGGCTTGGTACGTCATAGCTTCTATTTTTCGTATAAATGCAGATGGATTTTAAAACCCTTGGAATTTATTTTATTGTAAATTTTAGTTTCGTTTGATTAATTTTTCTGTGGTTTCTTGTGGTCGGTACTGCCGCATTTTTCAGTTTGCTGTAACATGTTGAATTTCTGCATTCATTTTTACCGCGTGTTGAGTAATTAACCATCGTCCCCAGGCGCTGCACGTTCGGTCTACACGCGCTTGACCCCCAGTCGCAACCGTGCTCTTATCAAACACAGATAGAGCTCAGAGATTTCGCTTCCCGTTTAGCTAGAAATCGTGCCGACCTAAGGGCTGGCACGGTATAGTTTCCATTCAGTTATAGATCGTTGCCAACTTGAAGATTGGCATTGTGTTGCTTCCGTTTTCCGTTTATCTATAAACCGTGACCGACTTAACGGTTGATACGCCATAGCTTATCGGTCTACACGCGCTTCACCCCCAGTCGCAAATATGCTCTTATCAAACAGAGATAGGTCTCAGAGGCATTTTATTATGTCAACATTAAATCGTGCATAAGCTACGGTATTATTTTCTGGAGATTCCCCCCTTAAATTTTTAATTTGTTATGTTTTGTGTGCGCACCATTTTATAGCTATGTGCTATATTGAATGTATTATTGACAATTGCTGATATTCATCGAATTTTGAGTAAATATATTATTATTATTATTATTATTAGAGACCGGATTATATGCAAAGAAAAACTGGAATATATGCGCATATATATGCATCGATTTTTGAGAAAATATGCATACCCCTGGAGCATATATGCAAAAAAATTGCGACAATATGCAAAATTTTTACATAAAATAAATAAGAGCAGAAATGTAAACTTTAACTTTATTGCACAAATTTTTTTCACAACATATTTCTAAAACAATTTATAATTAAATATATTTCAAAATTGTGTAAAAGAAAGTTTTGTCTTCTATCAGAATACATATGTTTCGAAATAGAAAAGCTTTTTTCAACATCCACAGATGTAATTGGTGCATTTTTTAACTTTGCAATACATTCTAAACTAAAATTAAAGTCGAAATCGTTTACTGTTTCATCTTCCAAAATTTTCTTAACTTTCTTCAATTTCAAATACCCCGTATTTTTATTTATCACTTTTTTAAATTTATCGTGTATAGAATTATCTACCCTTGTACCCTTAACCTTCTTACATAGCATATCAAATTCGTCTACTATTTCGACTGATTCCGAGAGCGACATCCCTTGCGTTTCTAGTTTACGAATGCAACTTGAAACAGAGCTATAATTTGACTTAATATACAAAAGGTTTTGTAGCAATTCTGTCGATGTTACTATCGTTTTACAGTTTTCTAGAGCAATGCAGTCAGCAGTGATTTCAAGAATTACATTTTTTATTCCTTCAAAATTATCGGCGAAAAAAATTTGCAGCCTCTAACCATGTACCCCATCTCGTAATAATCGGTTCAGGAGGCAAGTTAACACCGGGAAGTCGCTCCTTATAAAATTGGATTCGTAAAGGTGCTTTTAAAAATACTTTTTTGACATTGCTAATTAAATCATTAATCAAAGGGAATTCATTCCTAATGTCTTCGGCTACACGATTGAACCCATGAGCTAAACAAGTGGTATGAATAATGTTACTATAAAAAATGTTTAAATTTTGCGCGGCTTTTATCATGTATAGTGCAGCGCCGGACAACATTAGTAAATTTTTTTCACACACAGGTAAAAAGAAATTTGATAAACCTTCTTGAACGAATTGGGCAATTGTCACATTATTTGTTTTTTGAAGTTCTTTACAATAAATTAAATATGATTTACCTACAATATCTTCATGAAGAATTCCTATTAACAAATGGACAATACAACGGCCACACTTATCCGTACTTTCATCTACCATGATATAAATACAATTATTCCCTACTAATTTTTTCGTAAGATACTTTCGTCAGGTATATTATGTTTACAATATTTTTGCAGAAATGATTTCAAATTAACATTGTTTAATCCTGCTAATGGTATATTAGACGAAATTAATGCATTACACAGATCCGTATTATATTCTATTTGTTCTGAGTTTCGTGAAGTTGATGCTACACATTGACGTATAGATTGCTGCACACATGCGGATCGCTTTAGTTTTTCACATTTTCCAATATGTGATGGAGTTTTAGCGTGTTGATCAATCAGGTATTTTCCCTCAGAAGACACCTACAACAACAATTGTCATTTTACATCAAAAGTTAAAGAATTTAAAAACAATTGTAAAGCTTTTAGTAAAATTAAACTTACCAGTTTACTGCAGGCTCGACAAAATATTTTGTCGCCATCCTTTACCAGTTCAGTTTCAAATTTTGTTCGCTATACTCATTGTATGTACGCACAGTATCTAAAAACGTAGCACAATTACATGCTGTTTCGCTCAAAGATATTCAATGAATGAATAGTTTATTTGGGAATTAATAATAATAAAACGTATTTACCACATCCCTTCTGTTAGGCGAAATTAAACACGTGCAGTTCTTGGAAAAAAGTATTAGAAAAACCAATGTAAAAGATTTATCGTTCTGAGAATTGTCGGTTGTCGATTTACATTAGGAATTACTAGGAATTTTTACTAATAGAAAGGATAAGAAAAAGCTTAAATATGCAATATATGCAACTTTTGTAAAAATATGCATAGATAGAAATGCCTAAATATGCAATATATACAATCACTAATTAGCGCTAATTAACTTCAATTAGTGTAATACGTCTACATATAGACTATAATTAAAAATACGAAAAAAAATAAAATATATGCACTTTGCATATAATCCGGTCTCTAATTATTATTATTAAAAAAACAGTTGAATCATTTTATTATCCAAAGCGGATCAGCAGTCATTTCTGCAAAACATATTTAACAGATAATCTAGTTTAATCCCTACTTATTAGATGCTAATTCTGAATCCAAATCGTCGGCATTTCTTTCAGAAATTCTGGCAGAGATTCATCAACGAAATCTTCCACGTTAACCAACACGGATACAAGTTGCGTCTCGCAATTCTGGGTTTCGGACATTTCTCGGCCGCGGCCAGGATTTTTCTGCCCAAAACAGACCTAAACACCGCCTTCTACGATTTCACCAATAAGATAGAACGCACCTTATCTAATAGATTTCGACGACAAAGCAACTGACGATTTAGACTATCTACCGAACTACATCCAAGCCCTTTCCAGCATCGTCGAGCAATTAGAGGACGTTACCGAGTATGAACTGGGTATCTTACGACAAGCGACAGTGTTGGTCATCAAATTGTTCCCCCGTTTGTCCCACCATCACCACGCCATGGTCGTTACTCCAATCGTAATCGCTTATAATCACGTGAGATCCTCCAGGAGAAGCATGGCCAAGCAGTATTTGATGAATACGATACGAGAGGGCGTTATCCACACTTGCTCGCATGCGATCGTCAACAGCGACCTTGAATATTATCAAGATATAACGACGTATCGGAATTACATGCCGTTCTGGCAGAATCTCATTCACAAGTCGCCAGAATCCTACATGGTGCTTTTACATACCGATTCTGAAACGTCTGCGCGCATCCAATCGGAGATCTTCGACGAATTCATGGCCGTCTTGTTCTATTTGATGGATAAGTTGAATTTGAGTACTCGCACTACAGAGGATTACTCGAAATTTACGGATCCAAAAGCGACTATGCAAGCCCGTCAAGGTTAGCGATTTCAATATCTTCGTCAATGCCATAGATTTTTACGTGGACGTCTTAGAGAAGGCGAATAAAAGACTGTATAAGAAATGGACGCTACGTTTTCTGAATAACGTCATGGTGAAATCGAAGAAATCCCCTTTGGTTAGCGGATTTTATAAACTTCTAGCGGTGGGTTTGAGGATTTCCAACGAATCGAATTATTTCACCGAGGAAAGATTACAAGAACGCGAGGATATCCGTTTGTGTTACGACGCTGTGAGAAATTCAATCGACAACATCTTGATGAAGATCAAGTTGTACAAGGACGACTTGAAAATTTCTTGCATCCGCGTCATCCTATCGACGCCGATTTTAATGGTGTCGGATATTTTGATGAAGATAGCGCCGGTCATGGTGTCTTTATTCTCGATAGGTCGCAGCAATTTGCAGCTCACCGAATTGGGGATGGACGCTTTGGAATACTGGTCGAAAAATATAAGCCAGAAAGAGTTCGATCCGTTCCTACGGGAAGTTTTGCCCTGTCTGGACAGTCACCTCTGCAGCAGGGCCATAAGTGAAAAATTCGACACTACTACGCTGAAAGTGAAACGCACCCGACAAGCTATGAGTCGCAGGAAGATCATCGCCATAACCGAAGGTGATCTGTTCAAGGTGCAGAAGAGGATACTAACATTCATGACCGGGCTTAGCAACGATATGTGTAGATCTTTCGTCGAAAATAATGACGCGATCGGAGACACCCTGTATTACAGCAATAACTTCCACCTGAAAGTCGATCTGGCCTTTAATAACGTAAAGTTCCTTTGTACCTGGAGAAGTTCGTGCCTAGGATCATTGAGTTGTCGCTGTATTGCAGTGAACGCAAGCTGAGGATCAATTCCTGCGAGGTTTTGCATGCCATGGTGTTGGTTCTGCTGGGAAGAAGTAAGTGGAAAAGTATTTTTGACATTCTTGTATTATTTTGTGCGCTCACCTTTAAAGCTTTTCCGTGTCACCTCTTTTTTTAGATCGCTATCAATCCCATTTTCTTTAATAGTTCCTTGTTCATCCTTTTAAATACGTCACCACCTGAATCTTATTCAATTTTTTTCAGTTTTTTTAATTTTTTTTTTTTAATTATTTAATTAAAACTGAAGTTTAGTAATTGCTGATACTTTTTAATGATATTTAGAAGTGCATCTATCATAAAATTGCGTCCATAGGCCTCTCCCCACATTTTTTTTTATTTATGTTTTTCTTTCTGGTTATTTTATGTTTAAGACGTAGAATGCACTATGGAATTGTTTAAATGCGTTAATAAAGGCTGACGCATCTACATTAATAAACGTGTCTCAATTATGACGTAGTGTCTGTTGCTATCTAAAAAATGTTCACAATAGTTAGAAATATTATTTCTAAAAGTAAAATACCTGTACGGTTTTGGCGGTACAAAATTGCCCCAAAACCGTACAGGAATTTTACCAAAAAGTGTTTAGTGTGCAGTATTCCACCTATTCTGCCAATCATTATCAAGTTTATCGCTAAACGCTTTTCTAGCTACGCTAGCCGAAATTAAACCATACCTATTTATCGCGCTATCCCTCCTAGACTCCGCCTCTTTTGCTAATTGATCCGCCCTCTCATTACCGATTGTACCTACGTGAGCTCTAGTCCAAGAAAGTTTTACACCCCCCTCACGTAACATATACCAGGTATCTAATAACAAATCGGTCGGATTTTTTTTAATTTTCCTAGCGCCTTTAATACAGATAGGCTATGAGTTGTAAATCGCACATTTACTGCAACTAATTCTACCTGAAAATTATTGCAATGTTCCCCTAATTTAAAATTTACATTATAGAATATACCTGCTGTTGCAGATTTGCACTGAAATAAATGAATATTATGTCAACGTGGAAATTAGCACACGGTTAGCGTGAATTTATTGAAAAAGATGCAATTTTTCGACGAATTCGAAGTAATTAGACGTTTACAGTAATATAATTTCCTGCTATTTGTCTCAGTGTAGACAAATAAGTTATTATCATATTTTAATGCGCACATCGGCAGTATTAACATCGCTTCTAACCGAATTAAATTATCAAATTGGGGGCTATTAATAAAATTATCAGTAATAACGTGTCCAAACAAAGCGATCGAATATACTTCAGCGTTCGCTAATAATAAAGCGACCTATCGTGATATCTCTGACTCGCTCATCCTTTATGCGTCTTACAGAAACCCTGTGCTTCTGCCCAAACCCGTCGAACTTGGACTCGTCAGTCCAAAGAACGTTTCTGAAATTTTCTGCGATCCAATTTCTATGAGTTTCGACACACTATAATTGTTTTCGGTGGCTCCCACGACGGAACAACAGTTTTCTTACCGCAACGCGACCGAATAAATCGACTTCCCTTAAGCGGCGTTTAGTTTTTGTTAAAGATATCAGCCGTTCACGTCCCCTATTCATTTCTGCTGCGATTTCGGGTGCCGTCAATCGCCGATTTCTCTTACTCAACACTTTAAGGTGTCGATCTTCCGCGAGGGTTGTTATCCGTGACGGACTTAGGCGATTCCGGTCTTCGAATGTTCCGGTGTCTCGGTAGCGACGAATGCGAATAATCATTATTCGCATTCGTCGCTACCGAGACACCCATACTGTAATGGACTGTAGATTTTGTCACTACTAATTTTTCTGCTATGACACACACACAGACTGTCCTTCCCCGGATAATGTGAGCTGATAGCTGATCTCTTTTCTACACTTATTAGCTTTCCTCTTGGCATTTTTTAAATACTATTTTCACAAACACTGCAATTGAACAACCGTATGGCAACTGGTTTATTAATAGAATAATTCACAACAAATATGATATAAATTATGCCCTGCTATAGTGGGAGACCTTTAGGAGACATCCGCGTGAAATTTTACGACCCTGTTGACCCTCCTCAGTATTGTGAACGTGCTTGTCGGCGTTCCTTTAAATATCGTTTTTAATGGTTTTATTAGCTACTAGTGATTGTAAATTTATCGATTTTTTCATTTACCGGTAATTCGGTAAATGAAAATGAAAATACCGGTAAATTACCGGTAATTTTTTTTTCATGTGTGACATTAATTAACTCGGTGGAATGGAGGTTATACGTTTCTAATCAAACGTTTTTGTCAGTTTCTTTTCTATATTCTCTATTCTAGAGCATTACAGCAGTTCTCAATCTCAAGAAAGTTTAAATTAAAATTAAACAAAAAACATCTTCCATAAAATTAATAAGTGGGTATATTGTTACTTACAGTTACCTATTTTTTTTTTATTTTCAATGTCCCTTTAGACCTTTAAATACATATCTATAAACACAATATTACGTAGATAAAAATTTCTGGTATGGATTTTTCATTTACCGAATTAGGTTAAATTTTAAATTTTAGGTTAAATTGAATTTTCCCTTCAATAAGCTTATCCTAATGGTGATTTCCATCTTAAACACTTTGTTGTTATGCTTACTTAATTGTTGAAATGTTTACAATGACGTTAAAAGCATTCAATATTGCAAAAAAAATGGGTTTTTAAAATTATACTGGTGTCTTAACTTCAATGGCCGGTAGTGTATTATACTTTCTCTGATGGCAGAGAACGCTTGCCACATTCTGTGTGAATGCAAGGCTCCGGACGACACAAAAAGACAGGCTAGAAATCTATACAGATTAGTGCAAGGCACTAGAATACTGTAATAGTCGGTACAAATAATGGGAAAAATAAATGGAGGACTAAATACAAAAAAAAGCCAAGAGGTTGAATTGTTTCCGGAAACTCTATGTCAAACGTCTTTTACAACAAAACAAAATATTCAATTCCCCTTTCTCCTTTTTTTTTTTTTGCAAACACCAACTTCCAGAAATACCTGGTATATTTTTTCATAATTCTTTAAGTAGGATCATAACCGCTTAGATTATGCTTCCGTATTAAATGATCGTGTTTTACGATACGTTTTGTTTAGCTAAAGAAATGACAGACGCTCCTAAAAAGGATTTACACGGCATCTTGAAGAGCATCATCGAAGCCTTACTAAAACTGGGCTGCGACGCTGATTTAACCGTTCAGAAGATACTGCGCCCACTGATGCTGGAACTGATGCACTGGTATTCCAGCAAATTAATGAAACAGTGCTCCCATACCGCCATCGTAGTGGAAACGGTTCTGGTAGGTAGTTTTTGGATATCCTTGAAATAAGAATACAGTGAAATTCCCCTTCGCGGACACCCCTCTTACACGGACACCTCCCTTAAACGGACAGTTTCTCATGGTCCCGACCGGCTCTCATATAATTTCCATTGTATTAACTCTTTCTTGGACGGACATTTCTCTTGAACGGACGCGGACACGAGAAAAATGTTCTCTTAACCGGACAAAAAAATAAAATAAAAAAAACGCCTTATCTTATTTTTTATCGAGAGTATTGCTATTGCATTTCTCAATCGCGCCGCGCGCGACAATTTCGCTGGGACTTCCCCGAGTAAACCGGGAGATTTACCGACTTTAATCTTTCGGTACAAACGCAGCCTATGTCGCGCATTTCTGCCTGGCGTGCATTAGGGACTTCCCCAAGTTGGTCGGAGATTTACCGTTCTTATTCTTTGGGTGCACGCTTTCGATTGAATCTACATTCAATATTAGTCTGACGTCTATGCGGAAAAGACACAGTGGGCGACACATTTATTGTAGAAATAACTCCAAATAGAAAAATTCTCACGCTTAAACAAAAAATTGAGATTGTTAAAGTTTACAATAAAGAGAAATTAAGTGTAAGGAACTTATCCAAGCGTTTTAATATTGGAAAAAACACAAGCTGCAGATATAATTAAACATAAAGAAATCCTTCTAAACAAATGGATGTCGAACAGCAATTTGAATGAAAAAAGAAGCTTTTCGACGGGTGATGGTACTAAAATTGACAAATTGTGTTATGATTGGTTTACAGCAGCTCGCCATAAGGGGATTCCTTTAACAGGTATGCATATGATTTTTTAGATAAGATTTTCTTGTATTAATGCGTTGATTTCTTTTCATATTAAATTCTAAAATATGTATGTAGAATAAAAAGAGTGAGATTACCATAGGTTTGTCGTGACGAAAACGGAAAAAAATTGTTTTTTTTAGGTCCGCTAATACGATGTAAAGCAAGAGAAATAGCCGCTTCTTTGGGACATTCTACATTCAGTGCTTCTTCTGGTTGGCGCAATAAATTTAGAATCCGTCACAATATAAGTTTTAAAGCGATTTCGGGAGAAGGAGCTTCGGTTAATGCTGAAGATGTTTCATCGTTTTTAAAAAAATGCCCTTCTTTGATTAAGGGATATTCATCGAGAGACATCTATAATGCCGACGAGACAGGCCTGTATTTTAGGCTCTACCGACAAAACGCTCACATTAAAGAAGGAAAAATGTATTGGGGGTAAGTATTCCAAAGAGAGTTTTACAATTTTGCATTGTGCAAATATGGCGGGTGAAAAGAAAAACTCCTAATCATTGGTAAGGCAGCTAAACCCAGAGCTTTTTAAAAACATTAACATAAATAACCTGCCTGTAACTTGGAAATACAATAAGAAGCTTGGGTGACAGGACAAATTATGACAGAGTGGTTGCAAGACCTAGATTGGAAAATGGCTAAAGAAAAAAGAAACATTTTGTTATTTTTAGACAATGCGGGATCTTATCCGAAAGACGTTCGCTTAAATAATATAAAAATATTATTTTTACCACCTAATTGTACATCAGTTGTCAACCACTTGACCAGGGGATTATAACAAATTTTAAAACTTATTACCGAAGTCTAATACTCAAACATCTGCTAGTAAACATTGAAACTGCTGGTACAGCTTTTGAGTTAATAAAGAAAATTACACCACTGGATGCAGTTATTTTGGCAAAACCGCTTGGGACAAAGTAACCAAAGAGACAGTTCAAAATTGCTTCCGCAAAGCAGGATTTAATCATGCAAATATGCAAAGTGAAGACCAGTTAACTGAGGCTTATATATCTGGCCTAGAAGATGATTTGCCTCTTAGTGTACTTTCAGATATCCTCAAAAATAAGAATTTATTGAAATTGACGGATAATGAAAACCTAAATGATTTTTTGAACGTAGATGAAGATTTGTATGTTGAAGATCCAGATTCAGAACAAGAAATTACAGATCCAGTTGAAATACAAGAGCTTTCGGAAGATTCTGATGTCGATGAGGTTCCAGTGCCAACAGAAGCTATCCCAAATTATGATAAAGCTATTACTTGACCAAGCAGCTCAAAAGTTTTGTCGAAAATCACGGAGATACAGAGCCTTTGGAGCTTCTTTCTAAATTAGAAATACGATTTCAAAGACGCCATTTTAAAGAAAAAGAGAAGACAAACAACAATATATGAATTTTTGCGTCCTTAACCCTATCCTACCAACGTTTTATCGTAACGTGTCCTACCAAAGGTGTGCCTCACAGGCACACATCTATTTGTACACATTGTTGATGTAAATAATAGCAAAATATGCATTATTTATTTCATGTAGTAGGTATACAGTAAGATTAAAACATATAGAAAGAATATTGTGTGTCAGAAGATATAATTTAAAAATAGTACAAGATAGTAAAAATATTTGAAAGTTATTTATGTAGTTTTGCAATTTGTGCACGTGAGTATTTCTCTGAATGTTCACCACAAACCGTTTGCTTATCACATAACTGTGTTTACATTCTGCTTTTCTTTGATGGGCAAATATAGCACCGTTTTCGTTTTCTTACTTCTCGAGCCGAAGACTCCCCTGTGGTTGGTACTTGATTAACGTAGTTTGTATCAATGAAGTATAACTTTTATGCAAGCCACTCAAACTACGACGTCTAATTTGCCCAGTATACTAATTCTCGTAAGAAAATTTGGATGGATATTTCTCCAAATAACAAATGAAGCTACTCCACACACATCAATTATATTGAAAAAATAGACCAGAGGCCACCTATTAGTTTTGCGTTTCACTGAATATGTATGTACCATCTGATCAAGTGTATCCACCCCTCCTTTCGTGGAATTGTAGTACTATTGATTTCAGATTTATTTGTATTTTCTCATCAATGGTGGAGTCGTTTGTGCATTGTAGATAATAATATGACACAGCGATTTTTCTTAGGTACATAAGATGCCAAAGTCATTGTCTTCTGAAAACCAAACAAAGTTGCTTTCAATATTCCGTCGCCTGAGGTAAAAAATTTGGTGGTATGCAGCGCTTATTTTTTCTGAGCGTTCCTACACAAGTTAGGCCTTTGTAAGCAAACTGAATGCAAGCTCGTAGCTGTGAAGAAGTTGTCGAAACGTAATATTCCTTTTAGTTCTCAGAAAAGGTTCACAAAGGTCTTCAACCACCTTTTGCGCTAAGTTTTCTGCTCTGTTGAGACCTTCTTTTCCTAAGTACGGTATACCACGTAACGGATAACTAGTTCCACTATCGCATATCCACCAAATTTTCATACCGTACTTATTTGGCTTGCTTGGCAGGTACTGTCGGAAAGATACACGACCTCTAAAAGGCACCAGTTGTTCATCGATGGTCAGATTACTGCCAGGAAGATAATATTTCAGCAAGTTTGTATTAACACGGTCCCACAGGTCTCTAATTGGTGCCAACTTGTCCTTTTGCCTTCGGAGGGTTCTGGTCGCTTTTATCGTCAAAACGAATAAATCTTAGTAATTGAGTAAATCTATTTCGTGACATAACACGCTCGATAAACAGGATTTCCATATAAAGGATTCCATAGCTCATTATAGTCCACCATTCCTTGTTTATTTCTTTCCAGCAGTAATCAAAAGGCCCAAGAAAGCACGGATTTCAACGTCGTCACCTGGTTTCCACAAATCGCCAAGATACGAACAGCCTCCTTATTAGTGAAAGTAACCCACAATACCAATAACCGTATCATCAAAAAACAAATTGAATGCGTCACAAGGAGTATCAACATGCACTCCAGGTGGAAGTTTCACTTTGTTCAAAGCTGTTGTAATTATGTTGTGTGCACGTGTTTTTCCCTTGGCAATCGGCGTGGCATTCCACTCGGTACCATCTTTTCCAATAAAGTTTGCGAATGGCCGGGCGGTTCATCATTAGCATCACTATCGTCACTTCCTTCTTGTTCATCGCTTTCTTCATCGCCAGTTTCTTGATAATCC